>JAUJPO010089447.1:0-24047 GCA_032270745.1 Tiaropsis multicirrata | reverse complement strand
CCATTGATAGATGTGTCATTTTGAGTCTCGTGAGACATAATCACCTTGATAATTGTATGAAAACGAGGCAGTCGTTGCTCGTGACGTAATTTATGAAAAGGTCTATTGAAAACTAACTATTTTTGATTGGATCTCAAATGCTCATGCTTTTATACAAATACGAATAGGGGTTGATATAGCAAGAAAGGTGTCCTTTTACTTCACAAGTATTTAAAATGAGCTTAAAGCTATCTTTCACAATAGTATTTAGTTACTTCCGAACAATCGGGACTTTATTTTTGTTTTGATTTTGATTTTTATATGTCGGACTTGATTTTATCAAGGAATCTTTTCTATAACAAAGTAGAAAAAAAAGGCTTGAAAAGAAAAGTCGTTTTGAGAAAGAATAGATCAATCAATTTTTACATTCTGTTCAGAATGTTTGAGTTAAGAACTACGAGTCTGATTATTTACGTGGGTGCCGTGCCCTCCTGCGTCCCGTGGGTCGTGCCCTCGTGCTTCTCATGGGTCCCGTCCCCTTGTGGAATCATGCCTAGAGCACTGGACCCACGTAAATAATCCGACCCAAGAATTTCCTTGTACGAGCTGTAGAAAATATTTGATCTTTTTGTACTCTAAAATGTATCGTTTCGATTTGAGAAGTAAAAGTAACACAAATCTCCTCTCTCTCGTCATGAGTGCTTTTACCATAAAAACCACTGTTAAAGAAAAACAAACTTCCCATCAAACATTATTTATAAGGTAAACATGTGATTTTATAACTTTCCTCTCATCTTTTTTTTTATACAGGCTAAATATTTCGGTAGTTGGGTAATCAAACACAGATCTGTTGGATTGTTGGATTGAAACGTGAAGAGAATCGACGAAATAATGTAAGGTACATACGCGAAGAAATATTGTTACAACGCTTATATAATCATAGTGTGCAAGGGGGTTCCAGGTCCCACCTAAATTAAACGCTTTTTTATAAGAGTGGTGTTTTTTGGTTTCGTGATAAATATTTTGAATATTTTGGTCAATTTCATCATGAATATTCTTATAATGGGCTTATGAGATTCCGCAAAATACCTACCTGGAGGTATCGTCGTTCAAGGGTGTTTAAGGATTATTTCATTCTTTTACTATGTCCATCAAAGTATCACTTGTTAGGCTTTGAAACTTCATTTTTTATTTGGTAAGCTTCTCTAAGCTTTCTAGACTAAGTAGAGCAAACAAGGGGATGAGAGATCTTCACCCTAGAAAAGTCTGCTCTCCTACATTTTTGAAGAACTTTTTTATTCTTCTAACTCAAATAATCTCTTTTTCATCTTACATATTTCTATTTTCCCTTAATAATATTTTGATTTTAATTTTCTTGCCTCAAATTCACAATCAAACTCTAAAAATTCAAGAGACATAGTTATTTATTATTCAAAATTTGAATCCAATAAAATACACGTTTTTTTATAAGAACAAAGTAAGGCTTCGAGGTCAAAAAATTAAGAACATTTGGAGGCTTTGGAGAATCAAGAGTATAGAAATAAGAACATTTTTTTCATTTTTTCATTACCAGCGTAAAATATTATGGATATATTTTCGTGTGTGGCATGAATTAGTGGTTGTCAAAAGATCGAAGGCAGACGGCCTCCATCAATTTCACTTGCTGTGGAAAACGTTTAACGCTTTCATAAACAAAAGCGGAGACATATGTTGAACAGTCAGAATAAAGGTAAGGTCAAAATTCTTAAATTTTCTTAACCCTTTCCACGCAGAATACGTATATATATACGTATGTACCACTTGAGATTTAAGGAAAAAACATCTGCTTTCCAACGATATCAAAGTTTATACCTTAATCACTTGTCCTGGTCGAGAAATGCCCTTTGAAAGAATAATTTTCCAGAAAAAAATGATGATCTTTTTTGCCTTTTTCAAAAAGGTTAGCGCGCTGTAAAGGTTAATATTAAGCCTTAAAAATGTTCTTAATACGTTCTTCAAATCAGACGTCGAAGATGCCTTGTCACGTGTCAGCCGTTCCATCTAGTCGATGATGATCGTGATAGCGACAAAGATATTGAAATCTAGTATCTTGTCCTTTATTATTAGAAGAAATTTCTCAAAATTAAATGTACAGTTTGTCAATTTTATGGGTTGGTTCTTTGATTTAAATAGGAATATGTATATGTATATTTTAAATAGGAAATATGGTAAACAAAAACAAAATCCTTCAAAACAAACTTTAGAAACTTTCCCGGCTACGCACTTTCGGTTTCTCGCTTTAAAAATACTCCGTGTACACAAGTCATGAAAAACGGGCGGTTACTTGGGTGGATGGAAGAAGGAACCGCGCACTGGATAAAAAAGGAGAAGGAAAAGAAAGCGCACCGTTTTAAGAAAAATTTCTATTAACAGGAAATTTTTAATAAAATGCCCATTTAGAAAAACGTTTTTTTTCTTTCTTGATTTTTTTAGAAAATGAGCGACTTTATATGGATGGAAGAAAATTTACAACCAAATGTTTTGTAAGGGAAAATTAAATTCTATAATGGTTGTGTTTCTCTTCCCCCGCAGGGTCGGATACAGGAGGTAGGATATCTTATTCACGGAGAGTAATTAGTTTCCATATAAGGTGATATCATGATTAGAGCACTCTCCTCCAAATGTTATAACCTACCTCTGTATCCGACCCTGCCCCGTTCCTCATACTTGAATTGCTTAGAAATGCGTAGAAAATGAAAATAAAAATAAATATTAGATTTGAACGAAAAACTTTTTCTAAGGAATCCCCACCATCGACGAAAAATTAGACAGCGACGAAAAAAAATTAGATTTCGGATTACAAGTCATTAGATTTCGTATTTATTCACTATTTCAAAATCACGCCTTTAAAACTCAAAACTAATAGTGACAGTAAGACAGCCTGCTTTTTAGGAACGCTTTCGTATAAAAGATTACGTAATGGATATCCTAAATATATGAGGTGAAGCTGCCAATTTGAGACCACTAAAGTTTTCCGTAGTAAAGTCTCTTAAATGAGTTTGGAGAACGAAGCATCGAGACGAAAATTTGACTCTTTTATCCAAGCGATTTGTAGAGACTTTTGTACTAAAGAACGGCGTGGTCTCAACCATCGAAGATGAAATTTTCCTTTTCATTTCAGTGACTTTACATACAAACCGATGGTGGATTCTTACGACATGACTTTGTCCGAAAACCTACTGTCCGAAAATTATTTTCGAACGAAAGAAGAAGAAAAAGAACAGCAGAAGACAACCATCGCCATTGTTCACTATCGGTACCAAGTATTGGGCTTTTCTAGAAAAAGTCCGTTTCCCCCTGTTGAGGATATAGGATATCCCAGGGGGTCCGAAATTTTTAATCCTAGTATATCCAGGGGGTAAGAATCTGAAGGCAAAGGATATCCAGGGTGTGGGGTTTCAAAATTTTCAACATCCTAGGATATCCAGGGGGTAAGAGTTTGAGGACCAAGGATATCCAGGGGGGTTTGAAATTTTCGGCACGGATGGATATTCAAGGGGGGGGGGGCAAGAAAAATCGACATCCTCAACAGTGGGAATATAGATTTTTTCTGACCAAAATTTTAGACCAAATTTTTAATCGGACAAAATTATTAGAGTCGGACAAAACTGTAGTCACTTTTGTCCGATAAGGCATTGTAGGGTTCCCGGCGGTCACGGAAAAGCTGGGATGCGCTGGAAATTGTACTATTTGTAGAAAAAGTCGTGGAAAATCTGGAAAGGTGAGGGTTTTTTGAAGAGAGGGAACCCTGTATCATCCGCTGAACTCGAAGTCATTAAGGAGACTAATGATTGGTTGTAATATCCTACATTTTATAGCCCTCATCTTAGGTGGTTTTAGTCGAAATATTTTAAAACTAAATATATATATATAATATCAACATGTCGCCAATAATAAACTGATTCATCTTGAGGGTTTCAAAAGCCATCATTCATGATATGCGTAAGTTTTCATTACGTTATTTTTCCTAACGGAAACAGCAGAATAATCCGGATTGTGCCCTCTATTTTGGGTGTTTCCGTTAGGAAAAATGACGTAATGAAACTTACGCATATCATGAATTGAAAGAACAAGCTTCTGATCATATGATATTCATTATGTAATCTTTTCTACAGAAACATCCCCACTGGTTTCAAAGTTAAAAAGTTCAAAACTAATGGCAAACATCCGTCGTCGGCTTTTCTGGATGTTTCCGTAGAAAAGATTACGTAATTCATGATATGCGTAAGTTAGCATTACGTCATTTTCCCTAACGGAAACACCCAGATAGAAGGCAAAATCCGGATTTCTTTTTTTGCAAAAAAGAGAGTAAATTCCGGGTTTTTCGGCTGTTTCCGATAGGAAAAATGACGTAATGAATGGATGTCATGAATATGAATATACAAAGTTGTTTTGTTTCATTTTCCTCTCCTCTCTCTACAGGATCAACATATTGAGTGACCAATTCCACAAATGGAGATTGTTTTGCATCCAACAACGGGTTCAGAAGAGAATGACTGATGTAGCTTTGTAAGTTCACAATCTTCTATTTCTTTGTTTAGTAGTGTAACTGGTGCCTTGTAAGCCCACAATCTCATATTTCTTCGTTTAGTAGTATAACTGTTGCCTTGTAAGCCCACATTCTCATATTTCTTTGTTTAGTAGTGTAACTGGTGCTTTGTAAGTTCACAATCTACTGGTGCTTTATGAGCTATCTTATGAAAGGATTCAAACAGGCAATTAGCAAAAATTTCTTCCCTTAATGTACGTAATCCTTTCAACAAAAACATTCCAACAAGCCGGACTTTTGCGACTTTTGCGTTTCTATTGTTTAAAAATTCAAACTAGTGGCAAATACCCGGGCTTTCAGGTTGTTACCGTAGAAAAGATTTACGTTAATAAAGATCTCACGAATCACAATAATGTTTAGAATTTTCTTTTGTATTTTTTATCAAAGATGTTATATTCATGAGTGACATAAAAACAAACGGTATTTCGTCATTCGGACGTTAAAAATGCTTTGCTAATCCTACTTGGTTTTCCATTACGTAATGTTTTGATCAACCAATCAATCAATTCAAATTAGTGGCAAATACCTGGCCTTTTAGGATGTTCCCGTAGAAAGAATTACGTAATGAATCAATTGTGTTAATAATTTCAATTTTCCTTCATATTGATTTTTTTGGATTGCTTTTAGAGTGCATAGAGAAGATCAAATCTTGTCATCTTTTTTCGCAACATGGCGTGCCAAATACCGAGAAAGTTGCTTTATCAAAGAGAAGGAAAGGTTTGCGATTATACTGCTTCTTCTGCCAAATTGAGACCAAATGTCGTTCTTTAGTACAAAATATGCTTGAGTAAAAGAGACAAGTTTTTGTCTCGATGCTTCGTTCTCCAAACTCGTTCAAGAGACTTTACTACGCAAAACTTCAATGGGCTCAATCTGTTTCTCGAGGAAAAATACTACTTTTTTTAGAGAGTTTTGTTTTGATTTCCCAATTAAGGGGATGAAGGTATAATAGCTTGTGCCAGTCGTGCCCCACTTTATAAAAAAATTAGTAGGCAATAAATTTTATTGGAACCCTTTATACTAACTTTTTTTACAGATATGAGGTGTTGAAGAATACATTTTCTACATGGAGAAAAATCCATCTTTTGCACAGGTTTCTATCCATTATGTAATCTTTTATATCCATTACGTCATCTTTTATATCTATTACGTAATCTTTTCGACGGAAACATCCTAAAAATCCGGGTGTTTGTAGACTGGAGTCATTTATGACGTAATTCTTATTCGATATGACGTAATTCTTATCAGCGGGAGTAGTTTGTTTATTATCGTCTTCAACTCAATAATTTCCCGTTGAACATGTTGACTCTTATTTCGTTATTATTCTAGGGTATTTGCTTGTCACTTGTTTTGAAATTTTAATGATAAAACTAATGGCAAACTAGTGGCTTTTTAGAATATTTCCGTTGAAAAGATTACGTAATAGATATCATGAAAAGATTACGTAATAGATATCATGAACATGTATCTTCTCGTGAGCTTTTTGGCTTTCTTCCGTCGATCCTCTTTGCTGTGCAAACTTGTTAACTGTGACACTTGTCTTCTAATCTGATAACAGATCAGTATTTCACTTTAGCACCACGCGTAGCTTTAAAGGGATGCAGTGAAATATATGATCTGAGAACTTTGATTAGAGAATTTCGACAAATCCGCGCGCGCTCTAGAAAACTCAGCCCGAGTGTAGTGACGTCACAACAAAAAATTTCGTCCAATCAGATCGCTCCGTCATTTGCGTGTTTACTTTCGTTTTCTTAAGCTTTTTTCATAAGAGAGTTTTTTATAAGAACTTCTTGAAAAAACATTCAGATATCTTGTCAAAACAGTCGAATATCTTGAAAAAAAAAGAAAAAGGAAACCCATTTTTTTCTTAAAATCATGCCAGTCTCCCTTGACACCCCTCTATGATCCTTGTTATGGAAAAAAAGAACTTGGATATTCAATTCAATTTTAAAGTGGAGCACCACAAAATGTACATAAATTTGCCTATTTTTGAGGGATCTGCAAAGAATCTAGCCTTCTTAGTCATGGTGGACACCAGCATGACCAAACATTAGCTACCCTTAGTGTTCCATAACTTTTCTGATTCACCAAAGACAAAACTCCCAGCATTATAAAAGCATCAAATTCCATAAAAAACAACAAAAACAAACTTTGGCGTGGAAAATGTGACAAGCACCAAACACTTTCAAGCATTTCCACTGCAAATCATGGCTGAGTGCTCTGATAGCAATATTTTGTACACAGACATAAAAACAAAACATATTTTTCTTCATATCATGTTCATAAAAGCTCAAAAAAGCAAGCAAAAGTTCATAAACAGCATTTATCAACATGGTTATGGCCGCCATCTTGTTTTTCGATTAATCAAAATGGTTGACTCGCATACTTTCAGGCCTGCCCACCAACTTTGTCACCTCGATTTTTTTTACTATTTTAATCCGATTTTTGCCCGATACTTATCGGGCATTCTCATGCGGAAAAACGCATGACGGTACATCTAACAAACCCTGCTAACGTTGGCAGATCCTCTTGCTGAAGCACTGGGGTTTACAGCACAGCGTCCTGTTAGTAAAGCGGAGGATCTGCTCGGAGATTACTTGTCTTCTGACACAAGAGTCAAATGTGTAAAGCGGAGTTAGGGACTGAGAAAATAAATGACTTTTCCCAGTCTCTGGTGTAGTCTAACAATCTCGGCCTAAAGGTCTAAACTTTTAGAAATTTACTCCTTCGTCCAAGGTTCATGTAAATATGGTCAGCTATTGGTACTATATACAAACAGATTGCTTTCAAGAGATTTGAAGGGGATTAAGGGGGTGTGTGTTTTCGGTTATTTCCTGCTGCTTGTCGAATTTGACGAAATTTTTTTTTAATCATGTTCATACCGTCTTATAGAGTGGTACAACAAAGGAAATTACAACTGGCCAAAGAATATCATCTAAAACATGTTCTCAAATTATCTTTCCAACGGTGGAGAGAAAATCTTGATGTTTCAAAAGCCGATAGACTGCATCAATTACATCAAGAAAGGTAAGGTGCAGACTAGTCCAAGTTGTGTGATATTCGGGCGGTCGATTTTTTTCCGCCCTAGCGAATTTATGGTAAATCCAAGAACACTCTTGTTCCCGTTGCTCTTTTTCTCCAACCGCCGTTTTATGGATTGAAACATATTTTTTTTCGTTTTTACTATCACTTTTCCGGGCGATAAAATTGTTTATTTGAGGTGATATCTTTCTAAAGGCCTCTAAAGAAAAGCTTCAATACCAAAACTAATAAGTTCTGGAGGTTCTGGATATGATTTTTAGAAACCATGTCCCTTGGATATTTTATTTTCACGCACACCCCTTGGGTTTTCTCCTGATTTGTATAGACCCCCTGGATTTTTTCATTATTGTCACCCCCTGGACGTGTCCGAATTCCTCTACATGTGCGGTACGGACTAATTCTGGAAAAGCGAATTCCAAGAGCAATACAAAGCTTTGCAATAAGTAAGAAACTATTGGTTTTGACAAATGGTAAGAATATCTATACTATGTTTAGGCGTGCTTTCAAGTTATGGCAACTTCAACATTTGAAACGGAGAATACAAAGACGTCTAGCGAGAGCTCATCGGCGAAAGGTAATTACACCCATATTACATCCATATTACATACTACATATTACATAAATGTTACATATATTTTATGTTTATATTATATACATTTTACCTGTATTACATACATGTTACATACATTTTACCTATATGTTACCTGTATATTACATACATGTTTCATGCATATTACATACCTATTCTGTTTATATACAACAACATTGGTAATTGGGGATTACTTAGGTATTGAAATTCAATTCTTTTTACTTTTCTTTTTTTCCCACAGGCATTGCAAAGATGTTTTCTTAACCTTTGGGCTTACAGATACCAAGAGAAACTTCAAAACCGATCGACCTTCATTGAAAAACTGAACGCTGTGTTCTTGAGACGATATTTGATTGATTGGTTTAGATTTACCAAAACACAGCGTACTCGTAGGTAGGCGCTCTTTCCCATCCTTCGTTCGCTACTCCAATAGACACTAGACGTAATAACTTTATCCAATAGCCTTAGTACTGCATTTTCTTTTGCTTCTTAAAACTTTCTTCGTTCATAAAACCGAATTTTCTACAGACATTCTATACGAAAATTTGTGATTTAAAAGTTTTAAACATTGACTACCGTATCGGACAAAATTGTTGGTCGGACAAAACTTTGTCGTCGCTTTTGTCCGACTAAACAGTTTAAAACAGCTTTAGACCAAATTTTTAATAGTCGTACAAAATTTTAGTCACTTGTGTCCGACTAAGTTTAGGCTGAAAAGAATGGGGAAAGAGATCTAATTCAATTTAATTCAATTTAAGGGAACACACAACCATCCTTGAAAACCAACGCCAAAGAAATGCACTCCGAAGTACCTTTACAACGTGGAAATGGAAACACGGTGTCAAGCAATTCACATTACGTCACAGAGATTGGGAAAAGAAGTATCTAGAAAGGTAAGTGTAGCTCATTGGAAATATTTTGTTGAGTAATTTATTTTGAAATTTATTTATTGAAACTTGAGATGGGTTTTTTACAAGAATTATCATTATTGAGTTGGTCGTTAAATCTTGAGACAATGACTTCTATTGTCTATTTTTTATTGTTTTTAAATGACAAATTATATGAAAGCATCTTGTAAAAACTCCATGTCATCTGTATGTTTTATATACAAATCTTCGTTCTTCCAGAAAAATATTACTATAGCTCGTTAGAAAAATATCGAAATATCGATGTGTAATCTTAAATTTATTTGAAACTTATGTTTTATTTGGTTTGATTTCATGTAGTTCTTTCATGTTCCATTGAAACCTGGAGATTTAATTTAATATTAAATCTTTGTAATACGATTTTCGTTTTCCAGGAAATATCACCATAGCTTGTTAGAAAAATATCGATCGATGTGTAATCTAAAATTTATTTAAAACTTTGGTTTGATTTCATGTAGTTCTTTCATGTTCCATTGAAACCTGGAGATTATTAAATCTTTGTAATACGATCTTCGTTTTCCAGGAAATATTACCAAATATGGAGGCTGAGAATAAAAAAGAATAATTTGATGTCGCTCGTTGATCAATTCCAAACGCGCAAACAAATGCTGCATCTCAAAGGTATATAGATCGTAATGTTAAAAAGGAAAGAGAACTTCTTCCCGGGATCCCGGTCCAGGCCCAGGATCTTCGCGTTCCGATTTGGGATTATTAACCCGATTTCTCGATTTCCCAAACCATCACCACGAAGTCGATGTCAGGACCAAAAATGAAAATACCCTTTAGACTAAGTATTATATTCTATCCGAATGTTTAGGACTACATTTGAAGACGAAACTTCGGACAAAATAGTTGTAGACTTTATGAAATTAGTAGGAAAACACCAAAGCATAATTATCCTCTTTAACTTCTCCCAATGCTTTTGAAAGTGGTTTGTTGGCACATAAGGTACCAAAAGCTGATCTTTTTTACATCAACTTTGAAGGAAGGAGCGAATTCCTTAAAATCTGCAGACCTTTTGTCCAAAATTGCTGCTTGGCTGTCTTGAAAGAACGCGTTATACACAGACGATCAAACCAACCTCTAATGACAACGATTGTATTTTAACAGGCTGTTTCAGGCAATGGCAACAAGAATACCAGATCGAGTTGACAAACCACCAGAAAGCGATGGACATTCGAAGTAAACTTGCTGCAAGAAAGTTAATGGTGATCTTCTTTCACTGGAGGATTGTTACACAGCAAGATCTGCTCATTAAACCCCTTGTTATGTCCATTCAGCACAAACAAGGCAAATGGTATGCTATTTTTTTTTTCATTTCAATGAGGCCCCTCACTCACCTTTCAATTCACGTATTCGCCGATTCGCGCATTTTTTTTTTCGATATTCACGCAGTCCCGATTTTCCAAACTTCAGCGTAAATCGGGGAAAATTCACGCATTCACACATCGAAAATTTACTTTACACGCATCACGCAAGCAATCCAATTTCACGCAACAAAAAAAGCCCATTCATGCAAACCGACGGGCGGGCTCTTCAATTCCTTGTATAAAGGATAATTTTCCGTTTTTTTATTTGGTATGTATCCTTGAAATCATCTGCTTTAAGTGACTGAAACTTTTATCCAATCAAAATGGTTAATTTTATTACAGTTGTTTCGAAGCATGGCATCAATGGACCTCCCTCAAGACGAAAAGTATCCGGTTTTTAACATTACATGACCAAAATACTGTCCGACAGATGTTTATTAGATGGAGAACGAAATCAGGAAAATTGATTGAAGAACAAAAAGCGAAAGATGAAACAGAAAGGGCGATTGTCAAGAAGTGTTTGTGTAAATGGAATGGTAATGGAACATTTCTATGTAGTTCAGAGGGATGAGCTAGATTTTTATAAGGTCGCTTCAAGATTTGTTTATTTTGATTACCATTAAGCCGGGTTTCCATTCACCGAGCGGACAACTTTGCGTGGTCAAAATTCTAAAAATAAAACTGGTCGCAAAGAACTCGCGGACACAGTTTGATTTCCATTCAATTACTGGCGCTCACATCACTTTCTCTTTTCTTGTTTATTCTGCAGATTTTCTCTTTTCTGATTGGCTGAGTGATTTTGTTCTCTCGATAACTATCGAAAGTTGAAAATAAGTAATTGATCTCTCGGGGAATGGAAATCAAACAGTGTCCGTGAGAATTCTGCGACCAATTCTATTTTTAGAATTTTGTCCGCGCGAAGTCGTCCGCGCGGTGAATGGAAACCCGGCTTATATAATATATAACAAAACAAAAAACTCCAGATTGCCCCATTTTTGAATCTAAATGGACCTGAGTTTGGATCCTGTGGACTTCCAGTATACCAAGTCAATCAATACATTCTTGAACAACGACTTTTTATTTGAAGGAGCCTGAGTTCGAATTACAAGCTGACGCGCTTTTACTGTTTTGTTATTGTATGAGTTACCATTACCACAAACCCCCAGATAATTTGGTCTCAAGTCATAGCTAACATCCGTCTCTTGTCAGCACGCCGGTGCACGGCCGCGATAAACTCTTTAACTACAGGGAGCATTTCCTTTAATGGATGTAAATTCGAATAATAGAAGTCATTTAACATGTTTTGATTTTTTTCAATTCTAATTTGTTGGACCAGATTTTGATGGAAAAGTTTTTTGATAGGAGGATTTAATTTGGCGGTTGGGCAAAAGAGTTTAATTTGGCAGGAATTTAGCTGAAACTTTTAAATCTAAAAATGCATGGTCTAAAAACAGCAAATACGCCTTTTTAGGATTCATATAATATTTCAAAAACTTAATTTGGCGAGAAAAATATTTGGCGGTTCGCAAAAAAAGGAAATTTCGGCGAGCATTAAATTTGGCCAAATAAGGTATTCTTAATTCTCATTTTTCTTTGTGATTTCAGATTTTGTGTTTCAAAAGAAAGCGAGACGAAAGCAACGCGTTGAAAATTATGCAAGGTTATGGTTGGATATTACACAACAAAGAAAGTTGGACAGGGAGATAGTAAAAGCTGATCAGGTAAGTCACGTGGTTCTTCCCATGTTCTAATGGACTATATTTCATTTTACATCTATTTATACAAGGTGTGGAAGAACTTCTCCAAAATATAATTGAAACTTCCAAGGGGTGATGGCAATATTTGGAAAATTTCTATGATGGGGTTCCAGTAAAATTAAAATTCTTTCCAAGCAGTTAGACAACTCACCATTGTCTACACAAGTGTCTATGATTTTTAGGGGTCAACTTGAAGCTATGATAATTTTGAAGGGACATCAAAAATGCGGTGAGAAATTTCCAGGGAGATAGGATGTAGACTTTGAAGAGCATTTGACGGTTATAATTTTTCTCTTACGGCACTGCAAAGCTTTTACTTTCAATTAATTCAGGCCAACATGAAGTTATTGGAACGAGTCTATTTTTACAAATGGAAACATCGATCGCAGGCCAGTCAGTGTAAACGAATAGAGCTGGAGAATAAAGCTGATGCATTTTTAAACGAACGGCGCTGTTACATCACACTAGCAGTATGGGCAAGACAACTGGAAGTGAAACAAATTTTGAGGTTTGCTCTTTTATTGATTTGGGTGTTTCGACACTTGAGCTATCTCCTTCTCTACCCGGCAGACACGTGACAGACACGTTCTCAGCAGACACGTGACGTTTTTTTAACATTCTTTCAACGTCTAAATAACGTTCTGACGTTAAAAACGTGAAGTTACGTATAAGAGATAAATGGGAGACGATGTCGAGCGAATACGGGAAATGCAAATGATCTTTCACCTCAAGCAAATGAGACATACACTGTTTTATTCTCGGCAAACGAGAACGCTCAAACAGCCAATCGAGCGTGCTAGATTTAGCAGGACAACGGTCGCCAGCTTGGCGTTCTCCTTCGCAATTTATCCTCGCTAATGTAAAATGTCCGGGAGTGAATTGTGATAAAAAAGCTTACGTCTTTTCATTGCATTAGCGTGGTTACGCAAGAGGTTATTTAGGACTTTAGAGGCGTTTGTGGCGGCCTGTACATAATTCACATAAGCAAAACTTTTAAACGGAAATCTATGTACAGGCCGCCACACACGCGTTTAACGTCCTAAATAACCTCTTGTGTAACCGCGCCAATATTTAAAACTATCCTTTTCTTTTTTACAGGAACCATTTATATGAAAAGAAAATGGAGTTGCTGAGAAAGACTTTCGAAGCTTGGTTGAAAGATACACAAAGAGAAGTTGAAAGTCAAATAACAGGCTTCAACCTCCATTTTGATACGAAAATCAACAAAAGTGTCAGCAGTAGCCGTCGTGGAAGCATGCCCGTTTTCTCATCCCATTATGCCAATTCGGTTTCTACGTTTCCCCGATTCAATCAGCAAAGTCTGGATGCAAGCGCTCTGAGAAGAGCTTATAAAAATCAAACACACAAACAAGCACATGATGCAGAAGCTAAGTCGGTCACGCCATTTACCGGTCAGTCTGCTAGTCCGGAAGACACGCTTTGCTCGGAAGATCCTTTAAATTTGCAAAGCTTCACCTATGACTCCGATTATGAAATGACCCTCGAAAGCTCAGAAGAAAAATCGGAAACTCAACAATCGCTTAACTTAGACTTGAACAATACTACATGTTCCGATTTTCCCGATTGTAGCGCATCGGATTCTAAATACTTTGGGTCTAATCCGCCCTCGTGGACGAACCATTGGAAGCGCCGGTATCAGCAATCGAAAGAGACGGCCAAATTGCGCCGCTTGTCACACGTTACGGAATTCCAGCCGCCCGTATGCTCAACAGCACGCACTGGAGTTGCAGTCATCAATTACGAGGCATGTAATTCTTCACGAAAATCTGTAAGTGGTTTTAAAGGTTTGGAATATGCTTTTAAATTATATTTGCAAATTTCGTTTATCTATTGACGTAGCCTTGTAACTAATCGGACTTTTCCAGAAATAGTCCATACCTCTGATTGTTGAGGAAGTCGGACACATCCAGTGTCATTGTGGTGAAAAATCCAAAGTCCATACAAATCAGGAGAAAATCCAAGAAGTGTGAAAAGTATCAATGTTGAAAATCCAGGGTGGTCCAAGAATGTTGGTACAAAATACAGGGGTGTATTTTTTGAAAATTGACTTCCTCAACACTGAGGGTACGGATTTGAAGAATACTAGAAAAAATAGCTTAGAAACTTCCCCTTCAAGATTGAGATATTAGCATAAAAATCATCTTCCAATTTGAGACCACGTCGTTCTCTCGTACAAAATAAAGACTCTAAAAATCACTTGAATAAAGGAGACCAATTTTCGTTCTCCAAAATCGTTTACTACTTGACAACGGAAAACTTGGGTAGTCTCAAGCTCTCAACAAGCTCTTAGATGAATAGTTGAGTACCTAAAACTGCAACATTTTTCATAGACTTATTACCTGAAATAATGAAAACATTTATTTTCCAAGTCTGTCTGTGGTCTTCAACTCTTTCAAAGCTTTCCCATTTATCATGTTAAAGTATGTTGTAAAAGGACTATCACTTAAAACAGTTTATTATGTAGAAACCAGGATCTTTTTATATATACCGCCTCCAAAATGTGTAGTATTTCTTACAAGAACCATTGTATGAAAAAAAACAAAAAGTAAAAAAGTGATACTGTCCTGGTTTTTACATGGGAACAATCTTTACTGGCAATCTTTTTGCAACAGACGTTAGATAAAGATGATCTTACCAACTTATTCTACTTTCAGTCCTTCAACAGTAGTTTTGGTGGCAGCTCGACGTTTTCATTTAACTCTATCCAGTTGGGGCCAAAGCAACCTGAGATATTGAATCGTACGTTTCCGTTTGTAAGAAAGAAATCAAATGAAGAACTGCTGACGTCTGGTGTTTACTCCATTGTCACCGATGACGTAAGATTGTGTTTCTGTTAAAAAGTGGTGAAGAAAAAATCTAAAAATGCAATTTGATCCCAAATTTCAATTTATCTCTGCTCTCTGAGTTTGAGTTGAAAAGTGGTGATGAAAAAATCTAAAAAATGCAATTTGATTCCAAATTTCAATTTCTCTCTGAGTATGAGGCGACTACTTTATTTAACCTTGCAGTATCAGATCTTTCAAGTTCAAAATTAGCCCTTTCTATCTATCAACATTAAACCATTGTAAAAAACGTTAAAACAACGTTGAAAACGCCTTGGCCTGCTGGTTATCTCAAGCCATTTTCAAAATTCCGAAAATTGAGCCATAAAAATTGTTCTTCTTTAATTCTTCAACTAACTTTGAATAAGTTTATTTCATCACACTATCGACGGGTAAAATGGAGGGATCGCGATAATAGTGTCCCAGCGGTGAGAAATCCAAAGTAATGCAATTTGATACCAGATTATTTTTCAACCTATTTTCTGTACATGAAATTGGGTCATGCGTCCCTGAGCCTTGAAATTTTTACTAATTTTAGATGAATTGAAAGAAGAATTTGACACATATCTATATTTGATTCATAAATTCATCAACAATGTGAATTTTTATTTTATTGAATAATTATATTGCGACTTTATTGTATCATCATCAGGTCCAAAAAGTTAAAAGTTAAAAACAGTAAAACTGCTTGCTAAAAACATTCGATAACGTCAAATTCTATTTCTCTATCAACACAACTCAAAGAATGAGTTCAAATTTTCAAACACCTTCGCAAAAAATTAAAACTGGCATGTGATATTAGAACAATCATATCTTGATAATTGAACCATTATCTCATGACAATTCAAATCCTCACGACAAGTGTCTTACTTTTGTACTCATCCTTTGTGTTTAAAGAGGCCTATATGGCTCTGGTTTGTTTGTTTGGATCATTGAGCACTTCCACTTCCACCATAGGATAATACCTCCATTGTATCAACCATCATGCCAGATAGCAAAAACGATAAAGAAATGCTATTGGTCGGGACGCTGCAATATTGGCGCAACCTCGATGTCAGCACTGTCTTTTACGCCTGGTTGAAATACACCGCGCGCAAAAGATTTCTCCGTCAAATGCAGGACTCTTTGCTTGAGAGGAAACGAGAATACTTGCTACACACAATGTTCTTGAAATGGAACTGTGAGTGGTATGGGCGGAACGCCTCATCCGATTTCTGGGTATGCTATTTGTTAATCAAGCTTACCTTTTATCATACCTTATCGGACAAAAGAAATGTCGGACAAAAGTGACGAAATTTTGTCTGACGAATAATTTAGTCCGACGAAAAAAAAGTCAAAAAAAAGTTTTTTAGGCTAAAATTTATGTTTTCTTTTTTTTGCTAGTCCGACATTGTTTTGTCCGACATTGTTTTGTCCGATTTTGTTTTGTCCGATTATTTTACTTACATGATGCATTTATTTATGGTTATCTTTAATCCTTAGACTCAAAGACCTCTCCACAATTTTTGTGGATGACCGTCAAGGGTAATAAGTGGCTTGAAAGTTTTTCAATTTCCTGTCTTTGTAGTGGAAACTTACAGCCAGGCGTGCTTTCAAACAATGGCAAAAATACACATCTTTGGAGCGATGGAAAACAGATAGCAATCACTTAGCTGAAGACAAGTATCGAAGGCTGTGTTTGTCAAAATATCTCAAATGCTGGAAAGAGAAGGTATCTTGTCTTCCTAATAGTTCTGTTATATGTGACGTCATTTTTTTTTGTTTGTCTTCTTTAGCGTAAACAATAAGTCTTCTTTCACAGAGATTCTAAATACAGGTCAACAACTATTTCGCATACCTCGAGAAGAGTATATTGATATATAGCCCCCTAGTCACCCCAGAATTCACACATTCACGCAATCACGATTTCCCGAAATCGGAGAGATTTTCACACAAATCGGATGCAATTTACGCATTGAAAATTCGTGCATTACGCAAGCAACCTAATTTCACGCATTCACGCAAAGAAAAAAGCCCATTCACACAAGCGGCCGTTTGGGGCTCATACGAGGGAACCACATAATTTCATTCTCTTTCACCTTAGGGTGCTACAGTTTTTGATTTTGTAAATTAGAAATGAACATTTTCTGACAAGTAGAAAAGTTTGTTCTTTCTCTCCTTTCTCAATTTTTTAAGAAGTTATTTAAGAAGGTTTTTTATACTCAAAATTATAAGCTATGTGTTGATGTGTTGTACTGTTCATCTAGGGTAACCAGAAGCAAACATTGAGCAACTTTGCCAAGCTATGGGTGGCTTCAACAATGAAGATGGAAGCTCATGAAGCAAAGGTTTTACGCCACCAACAGCGATGGAATGTCGTCCTTAAAACCTCTTACTTTGCTGAATGGAGGCTGATGCTTCGAAAACAAGAAATTGCTGACCAACATTATACAGATACTCTTTTGAACAAGTTTGTTTTATATAATGCCTCTCTGCATTTTAGCGGTCCAGTTCGGAAAAGCGCAAAAATAAAATGCCGCGATTAAAAATGAATTTGGAACTGAACGGTGTAATTATAATGTCGCGCGAAATACGTTGTTTTCTTTTTGAAAAACCGCGAAATTAAAATGACCGGGAAATTTTCATGCATCATAGTACTTCATTGCATGAAATTTCGCGGTGTTTTTTCCAAAAATTTCATTTTACGGCATTTCAATTTCGCGGTTGAAGCCAACGTGCGAGTTTCGCGGTGGTTTAATTTCGCGGTTTTTAGAACTCGACCGCGAAACCGCAAAAGTTTTCATGCAATAAAGCAGTAGACTAATTATTTTTCTTTCTTTCAATCGTTCATTTATCTGATCATTCATTTCGCCATTCAGGTCACTGTGTCAATACGTCTTCTAGTGTCAATCTGTTAATTTGTGAAGCCGTTTATTCATTCATTCATTCATTCATTCATTCATTTATTCATTCATTCATTCATTCATTTCGCCATTCAGGTCACTGTATCAATACTTCATCTAGTGTCAATCTGTTCATTCATTCATTCATTCATTGGTCATTTTAGAACCCTAAATACTTGGTGGTGTCATAATTTGGTTAAAGAAACTCGTCGGAAGAAAGTTAAAAATTTCCAAACTCAACATTTGGTTGCAAAGGTAATCTATATTTACTTTTAAGTTATATTGCGAGTTATGTATATTGGAACCCTTGCAGAACCAAATCGCATTTAGATGTGCAAAATCTTACTAAGAAACTCTGTTTGTTTTTTCTCTAATCACATTTCGAGGATTAAAAAAAAGAAACAAATACTTGTGACTTGGGTTGTATTTTCTTTTGCAAAGTCAGCAAAATTTCAAACTTAAAATGTCATGAACTAGCCATAAAACCCCGATAATCTTACTTCTTATCGATAGTACTCTTTGACCCGCATCTGTGTTAAAAGTGGTTGGAACAGGGGAAAACCTTCTCAAAAGAAATCTAATTTTTCAGGACGTTTGGGCCATCATTCCAAATTTAACAAATGACCCCAGAGAGTGTTGTGTTTGCTCATATTCCGTCAAATTCTCTGAGTAGCTTCTGTATCCGCCTCTCTCTTCCATAGAAATTCGATATTTGGAGACGTAAGATGTATTGTTTGCGCCAAGTTGAAGATCTACAAACATCCAAACAAGACGATCTAAAGAAAATGGTCTTTCACAACTGGTTGATTCGGACTCGAGGTAATTTAAACTTATAATAAACCTTTAATGACATTAAAAAAACTGCTAAAACAAACAGTTTTTTATGATGCAAGAGAAGAAGGGTTTCTTTACCAACTTTCAAAGTTCATTTTCTAAACATTTCTAGAACCTCTTAAACATAACCGTAGGTGGCTGAACGTAAGAAACAGTAAGAAAGCTTTGTCCTTAACCAGTTGCAAAATAATGCTGTACTCGATGTCTTTGCAAGTTTGCTGGCTAGGTTTTTTATTATACTTACAGTTTCAGTCTCTCTTCCATAATGGGACATGTTCAATGTCGACGAACTGGATTGAATATAGAAGGATCTAGACAGTTAAACCTTTCTGTTTGATGTCGTTTTTTGTTTATCCTTACCATAGCAAAGCGTGAAGACGGAGAGAAAATCTTGTTCGCAATTAACAAAAAAAATACCCAATTAGAAAAAGACGCCTTCGTTGAGTGGGTGGTTTATTGGCGTCAACTGAAAACCGCCCAACTGCACCACAAGACCTTAACTTGTAAGAAGTAAGTGATAGAAAAAAAGTTCATATGTCACCAAACGCCTTCTTTGTTTGAGTCTCTTTTCACTCATACGTCCGCTTCAACCCCGCGCGGGGGACGGGTATTAAAAACGAGGGTTTGACACTAGGGTTTGAAAATATGACTTTATATGAGATCTTTTGCCAAAAAAGAAGTGAAAAGTTTAATCTGGAGACTCAAATAAGTCCAAAACTTTGCAAACATTTCTTAATATTTCTCACATCGCATATCTTCCAAAATAAGACACTCTTCAAGACCCGTAAGAAAAGAACCGTTATTTTTTTCTTACACTAGGGCCCTCACAACCTGGTTTTCATTCACTTCGAGACGGAAAGAACAGGAAACAAATTTGCAAAGGGTGGTTTCCATCAAAGAAAATAATACGGTAAATGACGTCATACAAATTCTTCCAACAAGTCCTTATAGACTGGTACTTTTTGAAAATGATTTTTTTACTTTAAAAGCTTATAACTTGGATAATACTGGACCAAATTTAAAAAATTATACCTCAAAAATTAAGTTAAACTTTCCTTTATCGAATAGAACAAAAATATTAATTAGAAAACCATTTGTTCGGCTCCACGAGACCAGCACCAAACAATTATAATTTCTTTTGTGGGTCACCCGATATGAGGCCAGTCAAGTCAGCTAGTCTGTCTCGATGCAATTTCTCGAATTTGTGATTGTGATTTATGTTGTTTGACATTAAATTTTAGCTTCAAAGGACCTTCCAATGGTGGCGTGCATGCGCTGTAGCATTAACAAAATACCGTGAAAAATATCAGACATCCAAAATAGAACTAATGACTCATTGTTTGGTAACTTGGAGAAAGTCTTGTCTACAACAGAAGGGTGTTCGTTTTTACGAGCATAAGTCAGTTGAAAAATCTTTCGCTTTGTGGAAAAATCATTATGTGCTTAAAAACAAGGTAGGATTTTTTTTGAGAACATACCCAGGGTACGAAACAACGTTGTTCCAACCGTATGGAAAACGGGAGTTAATTTTCTTTTGTCTAGGAACAGGTAGATAGATGTACATAAAGTTGCCGGTAATGAATATACACTAGTCTCTAGGTTATTTTCACGGTTTCAACTAGCCTGTTTAATCAAGCCATATATTGCAGGGCTGTGATATAGCGTTCTCGGTGCTTTAATGATTTTTTTATATCCGCGATTGAAAAGAATTGAAAGTTAGCGCTGAATAACAGTATTTCAGACACAACTTCACCATCATGTTTCACCAAGTGACTAAATCTGGCTTAGATATTTAGGCTAGGTATCAGCTATCTAGGCTGGGTGTTAGATATTTAGGCTGGGTGTCAGCTATGAACTGAACTGAACATGCAACGAGAATTTGTGAAGTTTGTTTGTTGAGAATTCCTTCCAAATGTTATATTTTTTCCATTTTAATGTTTTTCAGGAAATGTCTTTAATGAAGAACTCTTCAAAGAAATGGAAAAGTCGACTACAGAGTAAGCACTGGACTTTCTTTGTGGTTGGAAATTCCTTAAATAAAGATAACGTCATCGGAAAAAAGCGCCGCGCTCTCAAAAAGAAAGTTGACAACTGTTTTACTTTTTTCAAAGTCGTGCAACTTGTAACATCATATTTAACCAATCGAATGGCTTTATTCATTTCTAAGCCAATGGTTGTCTAGTAGTACGTCATTTTATTAAAAAAAGGCGACTGTTGCGCTGCGGTGAGTGGAGACCGGCTTTTATACACGGCAGGGGGTCATCAATATTGTCTTTTCTTATAAAGGCTTGTAGTCAAACTCGTTGCCTTCTGGTGGTTTGTACTCGATTCCATGATATCCATTACGTAATCTTTTCATCATATCCATTACGTAATCTTTTCATCATATCCATTACGTAATCTTACGGAAAAATGGTTGTTTGCTGCTTTATTGTTAAAGATTCATTTTTTCAATAATTGTATGTTTAGGGTCCATTACACCTCTATTCTCAAGGATTGGTTTTTAGGTGACCCGGACCGTCACCTGGGGGTAATTAGCAGCCCGAGAGGTGACCTCGCTACGGTGGTCGATTTGGACGGGACTCGAACCCACAACCTTCCGATTTGGCAACCAGCGCCCTACCACTTCGGCCACCGTTCTCTGAGTCCGAAGTAATAAAGGTTTACTGGTGTTTTTGTGTGTAAACATTGTTTCTTACTTCTTTTGTAGGTTCCCAGAAAAACGAGACCAACATGGAGATGTTGGTTCACACCAAGAATGAGATTGTTCTCAATGAAACATTTATCCTGTGGAAACATCAAACTCAAATGAGCATGATTGCAAAACAACATCACCACAAGGTCCTTTTTACAAGGTAAAAAAGGTTTTCACAATTTTTTTTGTTCGCACCAAAATTTCGTGGCGTCAAAATTTTGGTATTTTGGTATTTTTGGTAAAAGGCATTTTTCGTGACATTTTTCGAATTCGACCGCGAAACCGCGAAATTTTCATGTGCAATAAAGTACACATTTTAATTTTATTTGGATGCTGTTTTCAAGCAATTTTGGTAACACATCTTCTTCCAAAAAGCTGAAAATGTCCTTAGCATGTTTTCTAGCTTTATGGCTTTTGAAAGTTTTTAAGTTCTTATTTGTGTTTATTACCATTGCCACAAACCCCCCAGATAGTGTGATCTAAAGTCATAACTAATATCCGTCTCTTGTCAGCACAAAATAAGACAGGACCCTTAGATACGATACAGGGTTTACCTGGTTACCTGGTTAAGAAAAGAAAGCTAAGAAGGATGAGATCCTCATTTTTTTGGGAGAAAAAAAATAAATACGTTTCGTTTTTCATTTATTTTACCGTTTGTTAAAAAAAAATTTTTTGCGGCCGGGTGACTCTCAAAAAAAAGTTCACCCGGCCGATTTCCGGAAACAAGACATTTTTTTTTTTGGCCTGATTGCGTGAAATCAAGTTGCTTGCGTAATACGTGAAAATTGGATTTTCGATACGTGAATTACAAAATCTTCCCCGATTTGCCCGATTTACGTGAAAGTTTCCCCGATTTTTGTAAATCGGAATTGCGTGAATGAACTGAGGGGTGACTGGGGGAACTCAACAATATACGGTTATCTTCTCCTTTATTCTTATTAATTTTTCATTTTGTTTTCTAGTATGTTGCAACATTGGTCAAAATACGTGACGGAGAAAAAACAAAGGAATCTTTTACTGGACGAGCATAGAAGAAGGTGCCGCAACAAACTAGTAAGGTCTTTTTCAGCTTATTCTACTACAGTTAAATTCATGTAATTCAAATTCCCAGGGGACCAGAACATGTTCCAATTACATGAGTTTTTGAACTGTTTGAGTTTGATTAAGTTTAATTAAGTCGGACGGGACCAAAGATTTTGTTCGAATTGTATGGAGTTGGAATAACATGAGTTGTAAACTGTACCTAAAACAATCGAGGCTGGTCTCGATCATCTAGCGGTTCGTGCGACCTTTTTTTCAATAAAATGACATAATGCTAGCTAGACCACCATTGGCTAAACAATAAAAGTGGAGCCATTCTATTGGTTGAAAATGACGTTACAAGTCACGTGACATCAAAAAAGTAGGGTAGTTGCCAACTTTTTTCTTTGCGATCAACCATGTGATTCTTTCTAAGAAATTTCCAACAGAAAAAAAGCGTTGAGGCTGGGCCTAAGTACTTGTATGCCACTTTAGACCTTGATATTATTTTTAAAAGTCTTGATTCCATTGTCTTTTAGGTCCAATCAGCATTTCGTCTTTGGAAGGAAAGGAAGCAGAAATCAGTGATATTGCAGAAAATTCAAAAGGTCCAATTTTCATATCAGGGGGTGAAAAAAAAACCAAAAGGAAAAAATAAAAAATAGTCCATCTGAATCAGATGACTTTAGATTTATTTGAAAAAAGTTAAGATGACAATAAAATTCTTAGGACATTCTTAACTTTTTGGCAAACTTCATCATGAACATTTTTATAAAGTGTATTCGCTATAAAAAAATGTGTATTTTATATTTTTCCGCTGTTTTTGAATTTCTTCTTTTTGTGACAAGATAAAGATAAGAGTGAAAATGTCACGACGCATGGTTTGAGTTCAACGAAATTGTATTTTTTTTTCATTTTACAGAAAATGATGTTTTGGAAAACGAAAAAGTATGCTAATAAATGGAGGCTTCAAACCAAAGGTATTGCCCATTCTATAGTTTTGTTTTTCATCAGGATTTACAATGCTGGTCAAAAGGTCTGTAGACTTTTAGAAATTCTCTCCTTGTTTCAATGTTGGTGTGGTAAATAAGGTCAGCTATTGCATATATTGCCAATATACCACTTTCAAAAGCATTGAGTGCATTGGGGTTAAGAAGATAAAGGTGATCTGCTGCTACTTCAAAAAATTCTACAGCCGTGATTGTTGATTCACTTTGTTTGAGATTGAGTGTTTTCTTCTAAATCTTAATTTTTAATTTTTTGATTTTGAAACTACTAGATCTGGTCCAAACGCAACTTCGTACCCATTCTTTGCGCGCTTTTTAAAGTTAAACTCCTTTGCGATAAATAATTCTTCGAAGCACGGGCAACGGGCGACGTAGCGTTTTTTGCGTATTTTACTTTTAAAACTTCATTAGTCTCATTTTCATACCATCTAACAAATTGTTGATGACGTCATCAGTAGTATCAGCAGTAAACCCAACCTATCTCTCTCAAATCAACCGCATAGTGTGCAAGGGGGTTCCAGGTCCCACCTGAAATTTTCAGTCCCAGCACAATTCAATTCCCCCACCTGAAATAT
>JAUJPO010089336.1:0-24049 GCA_032270745.1 Tiaropsis multicirrata | reverse complement strand
GTGCCAAAAATCAGAAATAACTAATGAACCAATCTCGAGAAAACTTCATAACAGACGGACGAACGGACGGACGAACGGACGAACAACGGTTAATTTATAGGACCTCCAGGTAGGTCCAAAAATCGAAGAAACAGATTAAACTATGACTTTTTAGTTAGTAACAGTAAGTATTCGCCAAAATGAAACTAAAAAAATTATTTCGAAACTTTTTAATCTTTTAGAAATAAAGTATTTGACACAAAACAAAATATATTTACAGTAATTTCAACGTTGTCTCTATACGACGACCTCAAACGAAGTAATTCCACGTCGTTTTGAAACTGTACACTTTTAACTTAATTGATCTCTGATTTGCATTTAACTCCCTTGTGAGTTAAAAAAGCAAAACGTTACTTTGATTTCATAATTCATACTGGAATTAGTTAATGCAAATTCTTTTGTTCAACCTTTACAACGTCGTCGTCTTTGCCGTCGTGTATGCGTAAGGTCGCGAATATAGACGTATAAAATACTAAATTGTTAACAAATAATTATTCAATTTATTCAATGAAAAATACTGAGCGGTAAATACTTTTTACATGTTTTTTTTATAATTTCAGGACTGTATTTTTATATTTTCCGTTCATGATCTTCTTTAGTTTTCCTTTGTATATCCTTTGTGCATGCTTCCTTATACCATGTAGATCCATGCTTCTCCTTAATTTGCTATTTGTTTGTATCTTCAACACCCTTTCCTTAAGGTCTTTAAGTTCCTGAAATAATTAAAGTTATTCGACTCTAGAAAGTTTGTCAACGGATAGATACATGTTTTGAATTATTCAAAATATGCAATAATCAGAAAACAATCGCACGAAATTTGAATTGTTTATTCTGATTTGAAACTTGGTGGACTGTTACAAGCTGTCAATCATCTTTTCAGAGGATCCCCCAAGCTCTCTTTTTCTTCAAACTTGAATCCATATATATGAATTCTTATGACAAATGTTAGAGAATAAGAAGAAATGAGAGCGTGTTACACCAAGCTAGGAAAACATGCTAATATATGTAAAATAAAAAATTACCGCATATTTCCATACTGGCGCGATCAATTATTTTTGCACTTTTTGGCGCGCTAGCGTAGTGACTTAGGACTTGATTTTCATGAAAATCTGACGGAATCTACTCGATAGAGAATCTTTTAGAATATTTAAACAGATTTGAAAAATGTTATGCTATTCTTAAGATATGGCTCGACAAAGTTGCACATAGAAAACACGTGTTTTCAATTTTGTGGGGACGTCATCATGTTTCCATGGTAACCATTGTCAAATTATTGATATTTTCTCACTTCTTACATGAAGGACTATCTACATACGAAGTTTAAACCTTCTAGTATTTCTGGTTCTGGATATAGATAGGGGGACCAAATGTTCCCCCCAGCATTTCAGAGCCGATAACGATACCGATTATTTTAGACTGGAGCGGGTCAAAAACTGTTTTCATAATCGACTGGTGAACATAACCGTTTGCGCAACGTTTTCGTTTTTCAAACTCGGTGCCGTAATTTTGCCAAAACTCACGTCGGCCATAGAGGTTGAGATATCTTGAAATTAAATCTTGAAAAAGAAAGTCGATACCGTCAGGGCGTTTGTTTTGTTTGGACGTTTTAGTTCGCGCAGCTTAATCACTTTTTTCATGAAAAAATCTAGAACGTAAGTCCGGTTACCATGGTAATATTCAGCCAACGGCAATTTTTTACGTTCTAGAATTGTTTTGCTTAACCTCCCTACTTTCACTGCGTAAGCAATCTCTTCAGCGTCCTTTCGACGCTGGTTTACCAGCTAGTATTTATATATATACTGAAGATATGTAATATCAGTCATTTTAAAGAAAAGAAAAGGTTTGATATTATAATGAACTTAAAGAGATCTAATTAAAAAGAGAAGAATGTTTTTGGTATTTTTAAATATATACATTTTTGGCAAATTTTGGCTCAAAAACGGTCTTAAAAAGGCATTTTGAGTCCTTCAAAATTTTCCCTATCCTATAGTTAGTGGAGAAAAAATCTTTACTTTTGTTCAAAATCGAGCCAATTTCTTGTTGCTAAAAAAAAGGGAAAATGATATTTTTGACAATATATCTACTTGTGATGCTTTGTACTTAAGGCAGTGGTCGGACAAAGTTTGACGCCATTTTAAACTTTTTGCCATCATTTGCCGCAGGGAAGTATATGATTTTTTAAAGAAAGAAGTTAGGGTGTAATATCTGATTTCAGAGTCATTTGTCTGCCGCAATTTGGCTGAAAAAAAGTTATATCTAATGAACATTTGTGCATGTCAAAGTTTAAATATTTTGGGACTGTAAATTAGCGGATTGTATGATTAACACATTAAATGAAAAACTACATGAAGTGCGGTCGATCTTGATTAATAGGAGACCGTTAATCGTTTTGTTACATTTAACCTGCAGAGATGTAGTTTTTACATATAGAAAGTGAATTAGCGTCTTAGTATAATATATGAAATATTTTTCCAACATACATTTATTATATACTGTTTTGTGAATATTCAATTTGCTTATGTCATGTTGTTTATGTTCGTTTGTCCTGTGTTGTCAAAGTTGAAATTTTCATACTTTGATATATTTATTTTCAGAATTTGACCAAAAATAACACCATCGTCGATTATCTGAAAAATAATTACAATTTTTGGTTGTTTTTTTGGTTGGATTTTTATGCTCTATTCCAAAAATGTTCTTTGACTACACTGAAGTCGATTAATTGGAGCAGAATCCAAGTGGTTTGAAGTTTTCTTTGGTAAAAAGACACACAATGGCATTATCAAAACCAACATTCAGCAAGTTATCCACTTGTTTACAACAATTGCGTTCTTCAAGGAAACTCCTGATATTACTGCCAAAAGAAAATTCATTCACTCTCCAAAGGATAGAGTTACGCCGAAACACCATAACAGCAAGACACTTTGCAACAGAAAGTCAAGGACCTAAAAGTTCAATTAGCTTACCACCTATTATCACGAAAGATCGACTCATATTATTGGGTTTTGGAGGTAAGAACCTTGGAGTATCCGTTGTCTTCCACTCGTATTATGAAATCAAGGCAAAAGGCATAAAGTATATATTGAATGAGATTTAGGGTAGATTCTTTAAAAATACTGCTATGTTTTAGTAATTTTGACTGATTTTAGCCTATCAATTTTTATTGTTTTAAAAAATGAAATTATGATATTCTCTTAGTATTAATTGTTGGATGCTTGATTGGATGGGAAGGTTACAACAATCAAAATAGACACAACACCAAACAAATGTTTGAATTACACGCTATTGTCATCAAAGCTGAGGTAAATTTTATTCTGGCTGTGTTACTGGTTGGTATGTTGCACGTTTTTTATAAGAACGTTTTAAGTAGAAGAACCGTTAAGACGTTATAACGTTATTCACTTTTCTGAATTTATATGCTCTCAACATTTTTTACCTTGTGCTCCTTTTTGGTCATGATGAAAAAATTTGTGACTTGCTTTTTCATTGAAAATAAGGTGAATCAATGTTGAATTAGAAAAGGTCTGCAATTAGAAGAGTTTTGTAATGGGTATGTTATTTTTAGTATTAAGTGATTTTAAAGTAGTGACTAGTGTACAATAAATTACTACGACCTATTCAGTTACTATCGCTATCAGATCTTCTTTAAAATCACTTATGCAACTTGGTCATGGTAAAATTCCTTTCAAAGGATGAAATTTTCAAAGAAATCATAATGTTACAATTTGCATATTTAATTGGTTTTGGCAGTTGAATAAACCTCAGGGAATTTTGGGTGTGGTAGAAATTCTTTAATATGGTTTATGATTTGAAATACGTGAGAAAAGAACCATGTTATTGTAATTTCGATCGCAATCATTTTCACAAGCTGTGCAGAAATCTGGCAGATCCCCCCAGGATGACGTTATTAAAAGGACTATTATGTCGACTATGGAATAATTAAATCAAACTCATCACAGTTTACACACAGCCCTCTGGAAAGTATTTCTACTATTAAAGTATCTTTTGCAAGAACGTGGAGAAGGTCGGTCTCTTTTAAAGCTGGAGGAAAACGATTATATTTTGGTGTCTCAGAAAAATTGAACTATTATTGATTTGATATTGTGAGCAAACTAAGAATTTTTCTTTCCATCACTTTTTCTTAATTGTGTAGAGGAATAATGCTAATTTAAATTTTAGTATATCATAATTGGAATTTGCTTCATTTTTCAAAAAGAGCGAAAAAACAGTATCAAATTAGAATTGAGAAACAGCACCTTTTTTATTGTCATAATCAAAAATAGTTAGTAGACACATATGGATCCTGTGACCACTGTGTTTATAAAATGTTTGGTATACGCTTCGAATGTACTTTTACAAACTTCACATCCTTTGGGTGTTCTCAAGCCTTATATTGCTCTGGGAATGTTCCTAATAATACTCTAAAGAGCCATTTTAGTTTTTAAAGTGTTCTTAGTATGTACTGCTTTATAGCCTTATGTTCTTATATGGTTAGTTCTTATGAAAAACGTATATTTGGGTTTAGAGGAGTTCAACCGCCAGTTTTAATTCGCGAAATTTTGTCGCAAAACTATTTCTGCTTTGTGTGGATTTGGTTTAATGTTTGGTTGCGAGAGATTTCATACTTTGTACGTAAGTGCCTTATAGGTTCGTATAAATAGTCATGTTTCAAAAAAGTGTTTTTAACACATGCATGCTTTTCACGCGGTTTCACGTGAACAAACACATGCCGTGTAAAATTGACGCTGCAATGTAATTGCTGAAGTTGATTGTATTTGGAAGCTATTATCATAATATTTGCTTAAATTAGATAGTAGCTCTATAAAATACATTCAATAATTTTTTTCCGGTCCGATGTTTATTTGCTGGATGGAAGTTTAGCGGCTAGTCATTCTTTATTTTGATAAATAAGAATAGTTTTATTAACAATTTAAATCGTCTGTCTGTTTTATTGAAGGTTATTATGCGCTTTAGGTTAGAACCTAATGACTGTTTGTTCTTTGGACTTTGATTTGTTTACTAGATAACCAGTTAGACAGGTTGACAAAAGATCGTCAGTCATTTTCGTGATGTACTCCGTATTTAAATTATTATCTTTTTGAGGTGGTTGCGACGTGACCTTTTGATTAGTAGGAAGATTTTAATATCTATTTCGATTGTTTTAGCCGAGATAAAGTATCTATAAAGACAGCTTTCAGTCTCTCATTATTTGCTAACCAGATGTGGAACACGCCAAAGCTCTGAACTAGCCGTCGAGAAAATTTAAATATCTGGAAGGAATAGATTACGGAATCTGTCCTGACTGCGCTTTTAAATTGCACTGTAACAGGTCTGGATTCCATTGCGTTCGTACCATGAAAATATTGTCTGATTTGCACGAGTTAACCGTGCTAGTTTTTACCATAAAAAAATATTGTCTGACTTGCCAGAGTGCAACCTGTTCGTACCATGGAAAAAGGTCTCGCTATTTTGCATGGAATTTTCCACGGGACTGTCTTAAAGTAATCAAACCAGTTTTTTTGTCGAACTTTGTCAAACTTAATCGAACTTTAATCGAATGCTCATAATTTTTGCAATATCGCGGTTCAATAAATTAATTCGATTTAATTTTATTTATTTATTGTCGAATTTGTCGCACATCTTCATTTGTCGAACTTAATCGCACCTAATTTAACTAATCAAACTTTGTCTAATTATCACAATTTTTTGGATTTTTCAAAAGTTCGATTTACCAATTTAATCGAGCTTTTGTCGTTCGATTTGAGTTCGCTTAGTTTGATAATGAGTTTGTTCGATAGAGACAGTCTGGTTTCCAATGACAATCTACGGTAAAAGGTGCTTTTTCGCACACTGTAAACACTGGATACTTCAGCATGCCTCTCTCTACCCTAGAAATTTGTAGTCTTGCTTGGTTGAAACTTGAAAATTCAAACACTTTTTTGCAGAGCCAACCTCTAACACCAACAAGACAAGGTTAAGGTTGCTACCATGATGAACACAAATATAAAAACAAACCAAAAATCTAATGTCAATTGCATGCATACGTTTCTTGCTGCACACATCAGATACATTAAAACATAACTATTGTGACAAAAAATCTAGAATAAAAACAAACAGACATCCAAACAAAGTGTGAACTATAAATGCAAAGAGCGCGCGAGATCTACTACAACATTAAAACAAGAGGGCGAGCTTTCTAAGCATTTAAGTCCGTAAAAACGGACAGAACCACGGAAGGAAGGAAGGAAAGTTGCTTTTGAAAGGCCCGTTCGCTAACGCTGGGCCAATAATGGTTTGCTCTTTATATTGAAAAATAATTTAATTAGATTACTCATTTTTGTTATTGTTTATTTCCCGTGATCTTTATGTTTCGGACGGCCATTTGATAATTTTTTGTTCTGGGCCTTATTATGGAATATATTATATAATTGTATGTATTTCTTTGGCCTTCAACTGCAACTCACGTGTTTATAATGAGCTACTAGTATTAAACAAGCACGCGTAATAAAGAAATTTATAGAGAGTGTAAATAATTTTTGATGTCTAGAGGAAGTCGGTAGAAAGTAAAGGTTGTCTGGCTAATCATTTGATTTGTAAAGAAAATCAATGCTTTTGGAATTGTGCCCGGACTGTCCTTGTTTCTGGTCGAAGGAGTGAAGATAGTTTTCAGGCAATAGCTGTATTGTAAAGGCAATAAGCTTTTTGACGTCGTTCAAGGTCCCGTCAAAAGATTGACGTCGTTCAAGGTCCAAAGGTCAAAAGAATCGTATGTTATTAACCTAATAGTCAAATTTAAAACCTTTTGTCCGCGATTGTATATTCGGATTCTGAATACAGTGTTTTTGGAAAAGTGAATTCGTTTATCATCGTTAAGTCATGCGGTCATTGCGGCGATTCTTCATTCTTGATCAAATTAGAAATTATATTATTTATATCTTTTTAATGTCCATGGGGTATGGTCATTATTAATTATTTCGAAATTCTTGCAAATCATAATTTTATTATATTCAACAAGCTATATACTGGCATATTCTCATGATTACTCAAATTTTGCTTTTCTAGCCTCTTTAATTTGAAATGGGGAAAATCGAATATAATGCAGTAACTTGATCATTTTTGAGAGAAAACACCGAAGACATGGCATCAGGTGATAAAAGACAATTGTCTTCTTATCATTAAAGTGACAGTGGCGAACTGTTTTTATGTTGCTTTCGTATCTGCCATTTGTAATAATATAAATGCAAGAGTGGTGTTACTAGGTGGGTGGTTACCATAGTTACCCATGGAACTTAAATTTTTTAATATTCTCTAATATGTTTGCTGAATATTTATTTTGCTGGTTTGTTTGACATTCATAACGCGTAATCATCAAGTTTTGTTGTTTTCATGTCTACTATCTGTTGTTCTGTTTGTCTGTCTCTAGACATCTTATGATTATGTAGTTTTATGTTGGGACACCCTAAAAATATAATACACTCTCTTTTATAAGAACCAGTTAATTTGAGTTGAGACTCAGTTGAGACTTTTGCACTTTCAGCCTCAAATTGTTCTTATTTTGTTCTTACTTTTTGGTGGGAAAAAGCTTTTTTGAGCAAAAGAAATTTTCTAGCAAAGGTAATAGAGTTCGAAAAGATATTATATTAATTTAGTCACAAACATATTCGGTAAAAAATACTGTTTGTGAAAAAATTTGAGCCTCAGAACTGTTCTTAAATTGTTCTTATTTTTTGGCCATTTTGAGCCTCATTGTTCTTATAAAATTGTTCTCATAAGAAAAAGAATGTAACTTTTGACACACTGGTCGGATGTCTATGTGTGGTTATGAAAATTCTATGAAAATTCTACTAGAGTGACAAATGTTTTTAGCAAATTATGAAGTTAATTCTACTGTGTTGGTTGAGGAGAAACTGGGGGTGTGTGAAGGAGATACACGAAGGTGTATTTTCATTCATAATTATCTCCTGTGAATGAATAAAATAATACTCAATTTGATAGTTGTCGTGTTCTAGATTGATAAAGATGTTGGTAAAACTGTAATGAATTCTTGGTCGTGTCTGATAAATGGAGATTATTTCGATTTTGGTTAATCGTATCCTGGTTATGTTTTGATATTTTTATCTACTCATGTTGTGTGATAATCCAGTTCGTATTAGCTGTATTTCTAAAGTGTTTTGCTTAAAATTCAATTCAATCCTTTACCTCACTAAATTATATATCATTTGATGTGGTGTAGTGGGCGTTAGTGGGATTAAATAGATATAAAATTGTGTACTACACACTGGTCTTTTAAAACACATTATTTCAAATAATCTTATTTTTCAAACATTATTTTATGATCAGAAGTAGACAACAGTATTGTAGAAACATATAAAAAAATCCAATGTTAATTGAAGGACGACGTCGTTTAAAAACACCGGCAGTACAGCGTCAAGTACAGATTGGATATTTTCTTAGCTTTTCTTAAACCGTAAAGGATTTAAATGTTTATCTGGATGCAACCATGGCTGTCTGATTTGGAATAAAGAGGCACTTTACCGCCATATTGTAACTTTGTTTGTTTTTGTTTGTTTGTTCACTACCCAATGCAATTGAAAAGATCAACATTGACCTCCGTGAAAAAGAGGTCCTCGAAATTACTACAAGAGAAATGGTCAATTGACTCTATTTTGAAATTGTTAAAATCATTTGCCGATTCCTTAAAGGTAAGGAACCTAAAGTACCAACATTTAACATCCAGACATTCTTTTGGTTGTTTTTATCGGATCCTTGAATGAACTCAACTGAATGGATGATAAAAAAACTAGCACCTTCTTTCAGTGCTCTTTTACTTTCAGACATAGCATCTGTTTGGTACGGGATGGGGGTGGGGGAGAGGGTCACTTGAGCAAAAATGGTTGTTGGGGGTATGTGTGAAGGTTTTAACCTTTCAAACGAGGGTTATTAGAATACTCTTATTAAAAGGTTCGCGAAAAAACGCAAAAGCAAAATTCAAAATAAAGCAAAGAGGTATCATTTTCGCCAGAATTTAGTCTCTCTAAGGGTCGTCGGGAGGGGTCTGGTCCGTATTCCTCAACCCTTTACCCCCTTCCCCCTCCTAATAATAGACATACAACAGGGTTATCATTATTTTGTCGTCGATGTAAATTCCGTAAAAAGTATTTTACTCTTAGGGAAGAGACCGTGTATATTCCAATAGAACATTTTTCAACTTGTTTGTCGTTTACTCTTAGGGAAGAGACCGTGTATATTCCAATAGAACATTTTTCAACTTGTTTGTCGTTGATTTAAAGAAAAAAAACATAAAAGACGCGAAGATAGTTCTCAGTTCACCAAGAAGATATAAACAAATTGTAAATCTGCAAAATTTTGCTCAGTTGATGAGAAACTAACTAGTTCAACCTGCTCTACAAACCTGTTTTTCTCTTTTACTTCCTGTGTTGAAAGGGTTTTGTGGTCACCTCTCAAACTATTAAGTACATCGTTATAACCCCATCCTCATCAAAATGACGTAAGCTTTCCATCAGGAGTAACAATGATAATTAAAAGATGATTGGTGAGCTCACTCAAATCTAGCCTGGAGTCCGGATGTGCAAATGTGCAATTGGCTGTTGTTTAGAGGGGGTGAAGACGAATACCCAAGGGTAACATGAAATTAGCTCATACCCATGGTGTAAATTTGTGTTTTCCCGAGGTGGAATTCAATTTTCTCTACAGGTAAAACCAATTATCCAGGGGTTATAAGCCACCAGGAGTCAATAACAAAAAGAACTTACGCCAATGTGTCGCCAAAGTAAATTTCAAATAGGGTCAATTCAACTCTGGTAGTGTGATCATAGAGTGTTTCAGATATCTTCTCATCAAAAATTCATTTTATTGCATTGTACTGTTAAACTCAGAACATTTCTTTGATTTATACGAGTTTTCGAATCATAGGAGTTTTCGAATTACATGGGTTAACCTGTATTGACTTTTGAGCTGTTTTTTATCTTCTTTGTCGCCAGAATTGCGTGAAAGACCAGAAATATGAAGAAGCTATTGCTCACTACCAAGAAGCGAGACAATTGGTTGAACAAGTCAAAATGAGCAGCCAAAGTGTTCAAAATAAAGTTGTGCTTAACATCGTTGATCAGGTTGGTACTTCTTTCTTTTCTTAAGTTAATGTTTGTAGGATGGTGAGATTCTTGCAAATTCCACTATCAGGCACATAACGTTATTCCAGTTCGTTCTGATGTTGAAACAACGTTGTTTGGACGTTAAAAAAACGTTCCGTGAAACTCAAAATTTCAGTGAGCTTTCTGGTTCAGTTTTCTCAGTCGAAAAGCACGTTCATTATTCTCTTTCGCCATAACCAAAATTATCTTTTGGGTATCGATGTCATTTATTCGTCTTGATTTTTTCATCGACCCTTTGTCTTTTAGCTTGGTCATCTGGCGTATGAATTAGGCAATTGGGCAGAGGTAGGTTTCTCAATATTGGTGTATATAGCACCAGTTTGAAGGTTACGACTGCTTTTTTTATAAAAATGGTGTTTTTGTTTTCGTGAAGTTCTGAAAAACGCACCAAAAGAGTAATAAAAAACACTTAATTGAAAGACAAGAAAAAACAGGCAAGCTGAATCAGCTAGAGTGTAGAGAAAGATTTTACATGTACATGTTTTTTATAAGCATAGCTCCTATAAGCATATTTAGGCTCAGATTAGGGAAAATTCAAATATTGTAGCAAACATTTTGGATGTAATAAATTTGAAACTCTAAAATTTTGAGCACATACAATAAAACATTCGAATTTTGAATTTAAGAAATATATATTTTTTGTGATAAGCATATTGGAAGCATTAATTGAGCCTTATTAGAATCTTTGTGTAAGCATATCCGAGTCTGATTTTGAATTTTTCATTGGAATAAATTCCAAAATCCAAAAATAAAATATAAAATTGACCTTGAAAAATCTTTAAATGGCATTATTCTTAGGACATTCTTTACTTTTTGGCCAATTTTATCATCAATATTCTTATAAAAAAGTGTTTAATTTCTTGTCAGAATAGGAAACCAATTATTGACTACGTACAGGGTCGTTTACTTACAGAAAAAACAACAAAGAAAACATAGTTTCATTCAACTTTTGTATTTTTATTTTCTTTAAAGGCAGAGATCTTGCTGAACCAAACCTTACATATTATGAAAGAGTGTGGTACTACAGAGGTAAGCGAGACAATTCCCTTGGTAAAGTGCTCAAAGCCTCGAGATAAAAACTGCAATTCATGATATCCATTACGTAATCATCCCAAAAAGCCGGATGTTTGCCACCAGTTGTATTGTTAAAATCATGAAACTGGTGGCCAAAACCCGGCTTTTTAGGGTGCTTCCGTATGAAAGATTACGTCATGAATATCATGAATTGAAAGTTATGTTGATTTTATTTTATACGTTGTGTCTGTAAGATATAAAGAGCAAAAGTTTTTAATATGTTGATGTTATTGCAGTGTAGTATCGCGCAATGCCCTATCTCACAGTGCGATAGATTGCGATAGGCGTTATCGCACTGGTGGAAACCAAGCTTTAAAGATCAAGAAAACAAGTTTATTCGGGGCAGTGTTATGTTTTTTTAATGAAAATTATGAAAAACTATACAGACTTGGTTAAAGTTTTCTTGGTCTCTCAACACTAAGAAAGTGCGATATACAATACTAACGTTTGTGAATTAAAGTTTTGAGATTTTTTTTTCTTCTCCTGGTTCTGCTTTGATAGTAAAATGTTGTATTGAAACATATGTGATTGAATTGAATTCAATACATTTCTGCATTCTTTATGCTGCTTTAGGAAGAAGATGTGTATATAGAAATAGTTCTTCGACTCGCCAAAATCGATACCGTGTACGATAGAAAGGACGACGCTATCGAGAAATTCGAATTCTGTATCGCAAACCTCGAATCGAAAATTTCCGTAGTTGATATTTACTCGGAGGAATGTTCTGAGCGGTAAGTTAATCAATTTGTTGTCGGTCGATTCGGTAAAATTTGTTGAGACAATTAAAGCTCTTTGGATCTTTCACCAGAAAAGTGGAAGGGAGTTCATGGTATCCATCACGTGATCTTTTATACGGAAACATCCCCAAAGCCCGCTGTTTTCCATTTTGAACAATAAAACTAGTGGCAAACACCCGGCTTTTTGACTTCCTTAAGAAAATTACTGTTTTTTAGTAAACTAAACGCCAGAACATTATTTGGACGATGAAACAATGTTGGAAAAATGTTGTGTGTCTACCGGAGAGCATCCGGAACACCCAGAACGTCCGGAACATCCGGAACATCCGGAACATCCTACAGTCACATAGTTCTAATAATCATTATATTCATTTAATTTTAGCATTACCTTATATGGGTTGGTGTTAACCGAATATGGAACATACACGCGAGAAACCGGATTACTAGATGAATCCGAAAAAGCCTTTTCAAAAGCATTGAATATTTGTCGGAATGTACTTGGTCCCACCCACGAACAGGTAGGTGTTCATTTCTTTATCAGAGTATATACCGGGTGACCCACAAAAAAGTTTTTAGTATTTGTGGTGGTTTTGTGGAGCCGAACAAATAGTTTTCTAATTAATGTATTTTACTCTATTAGATAAAGGAAAGTCTAACTTTTAAATTTTGAGGTATTACTTTTTAAATTTGGTACAGTAATTACCAAGTTATAAGCTTTTAAAGTAAAAACTCACTTTTAAAACATAGTAGGTAGGAAAGCATATGCTTTATCCTTGTTTAGAGAAAGCACTAATAGCATAAAAAGGGAAGTAGCTAGGTTTCTTCATTTCAAACCCGCACTAATGGATAGAGAGAAACCTGTTCCGAACCACATGAAATTAGAGGTAAAAGCGAAACTCAGCTGGCAATTTCAAATGACAACTTTGAAAGAGCAATTTTCTTCAGAAAGTATAAAGTACGGTAGCGGTATTCATATGTGGTTAATGTGTGATGCTTCGAGCTGTTCTATCAGTTCTTTATTTTATTTTTTTAGACTTCAGTACTGGCGAACGACTTAGCAACAGTATACGATGAAAAGGGACGTTACAATAAAGCAATTCGATTGGCTGAAAAAGCTATTCGAATCGCCAGCGAAACTTCTCCTGAAAATTTAGCAACTTATAAATACAACCTTGGGCACATATTACTGCACAAAGGTAAGAATTTCCTACATCCTTTGAATCTTTCATAAAAATCTGAACGAGTTTTGTGGATAAACAATACTGAGATGTCACCTCGGTTACTTGAGAACGATATTTAAACGAATTTCTAAACTATTTTTTTGTTGAGCAGAGTTTTAATTTCTTTACTTTTAATCTTGATTATTTACCTTAAGGGGATTAATTTTCGTGATTTTCGCGAATTTTGGCCATTTTTTGCAAAATTAAATCCTCGCAAAATCTTTATTTCATGCTTTTTGCCGAAAACCCCTAGGAAAATGAAAGAAATTAGGTTAAAAACAGGCAAATTTGCGAAAATAAATCCCCGCGAAAATTAATCCCATTAAGGTAATGCATCGAAATATGTATAAAGAATGCAACAATATGGTAGGTATATGGAATGACAACGAACGAAACAAGTCAGAACGTTCTATCTTAAGTTATAGTCTCGAAGATTTAGTAATAGTTTTATGTAGACCAGGAGAAATTGAACCATTCTAAAGAAACTTTGTGTTTGTGCTTAATCATTAAGTTTATGCAAACAAATCAAAAACCCTCCTTTCATGCTTCTTTTCTATTTTTTCTAACGTAGTTTCCCGAGACCTCTTGATAATCATCCCAGAAGAACCCATAAAAAGCGGGTAACGAATAAATTACATGGGTAATGAATTCCTTCATCAATAATTCATGACCAATTTCTAAAATTAGTATCGTCATAAAGTTACATTATTATAAAATTTTATATCATTTATAACTTTGCTTCAATTGAATGCGGCTCAAAATTTGTGCACTGAAATCAGACGGAATAAACTAATCAACCGTTTGATTTAACATTGGTAGAATTATACTTTTAGTTTTTAAAGAACTTGATCATAAGAGATTATTTAATGGATGTAGTTAACTCGGCAACATAATTTCAAATAAATTTCATAACAATATTTGAACTTTTATGTCAGTTATTTTTGTCTGGATATCACAATTTTGCTTCAAATTTAGAAACAGAATTTCGTCAATAATTGATAAGGATTAAAAACTTGCTATTGAAATGGATTTAATGGACTATTCACAGCATTCACTTTTAAAGTTTATTTTTGGTAAGCATTCATTTATCTTTCTTATTTTAATCAAAATCTTTTTAATTTCTTTTCCATGATCTCATCAGCTTCGCTCTACGCACCATATTTTTGCCCGAAATGTTCTAAAGTTTTGGAAACGTCTATAACATAAAAACATCATAATATTTTAGTAGGCTGCAGCGTAAAGTGAAATACTGTCCAAAATAACATAATAACATAACATAATTTTTCGGTGTGGCCTTAAACTTTGCCAAAAATTTAATGACAATCTTTCGTTGTATTTTCAATGGCTTTTTGAACACCTTTGTTTTGTCAGTGGGGTTAACTAGACCACCATTTCTTAACTGTTTTTTACACCGGGTGACGAGTGTCACAAAATTGAGATTATTCGAAGACTTGGATACATTAGATTAAGCTAGCGATTTATAGGATATCAGTTACTTGAATCTTTGATTATAATGTTTTTCTTCTTGAAATTAGAAACACTTACTTACCGATTGAAATTAACCACTTTTATCAATTTCTGTCATCAAAAGAAAAGTATTATTTAATTGCATTTGTCAATAATATCCTTCAATTTAATTCAGAGATGTTCTCCAGCGAAGATAACGTTTCTAAACTGTAAAGTTGAGCTGCTTTAGTATGTGTGCAAAGATAAAAATCATAAATATATAAATTTCAGCTTACTGATCAGGATCGAAGTTAACAATGGATCATAGCCGGAGCCCATAGGGTAGAAAATGTGAAAGAAAGTTTACAACAAAATTGTTAAACACTGTTCCCTGGATTATATCCTATCTATAATAGGATTTACCGGTCAAGACACCCTCCGGTCAAGACATTTTCTTTAATAGCAACAGTCTATACTAACGATAAAGAAAGATACAAATTAATCCGCAATCAAAGAACAAGCTGTCTGATTTATGAGTCATTTACGTTCTTTTCATAACAAAGTGCCTTACTATTAACGTTCAATTACAACATTCAAATTGTAACAGACTAATCTTCATTCTAAAAGAACATCATAAAGAGTTTTATAATTTTAGAGATTCAAGTTTAGTTAGTTTCCAATTTTCAAATTTAAACTATAGAGGTAAATTCAGAAGAGGTCTGTTAACTAAATGGCCATAGTGATAGTACAAAGCCAGATCTCGAGCTTTAGTAACACCAAAACATGTTTACAAGAAGTTGTTTTGTTCTTATGACTTACACTATGGGTGTAATCTGGTTTCTGATGCAGATTAAGGATGACATGGCCATGTCAGTAATCCTATTAAAAATTGTTGGAGAGGCACTTTAGACAGTTATTACTGTTAGTATCAATGTCTATCTTCGGATTATGAGATACAATTCAATACTGGCTGATCGTCTCCAGTTAGTCAGGAAGAATTAGAGAATTACCTTAATGTAGAAAGAATTCCTATCCAGCTGAAATTTGGCACAGAGGTACCTACTTCAATAGGATTAAATTTCGCGAGATTAAATTTGGCAATTTCGCGATTTTTTGTTCTTTTCGCGAAAATTTGTCTCGCGAAAATGCGTGGGGTCGTCGATTCGCGAAATTTTTGAAACTACCATTTTATCAAAAAAAGTTGCAATTTTGGTAAAATATGTCCATTTTTAGTGTCATTCGTGAAATTAAATCCACGCGAAATTTTTCAAAGTCTTGACTCAGGAAATTAATTGAATCCAAAAAATTTCGCGACTTTTTTGGCTCTCTCGAAATTTTAATCCTATTAAAGTATTAGGATACTTGACCACCAAAATAAAGCCCCATCGATTTGACATTGAGAAAATATTTTTTGGGACTTTTTTTTCCCTCCCCAGGCAAAGTCTTAAGGGACCCAAAAAGATTTAAACTCATTTTAAAGAACTATATACCAGTATAAACGTATATATATACGTATATACCATTAGAAAGCTCTCGAAAAACTACATAGAAGACTTTTAAGTGGATATGGTTGATTTCTGTACCTAACTTGAGATATTTAGGGTCGAAATGTGTGTTTCCCCCGGTTTTGGGCTTTGTGCGATTTTTGCATATTTTGACTGTGCCAAATTTCATCTAGATGGGAATTTTGTCCAGGTTTCAGTAATATTTCAACTAACTCTACTGGACTAAGTAGACATTATCAGAAATCTGAATTTCGTGAAATTAGGTTGCTTGTGTGATCGTAGTGTAGTGGTTATCGTCCTTGACTTCCGTGCAGCAGGTCTGAGTTCAATTCCCACTCGGTGCTACGATTCACTTGGCAAGTGAATGTACCTTCGCCCGGGCTAACCCATGCCATGTGAGGGGAATCGGGTTCCATCACTCTGATACAAGAGTATGGGGAGTAGAGCCAGGCATTGTATGTATGACGGTATTCATAGGTTCAACACCTGCGAGTTCAGCTCCATTCGAGTATCGTTATCAATACGCCATGGCTCTGTTGTGTCACGTGCATAGGGTTAACACATTCCGCACTCCCTCTTATGATAGACAGGAGAACCGTCGTCTGTTTTGTCTATTTGGGTGATATTATGAACTGCCAATCAAATCATGATCGAATTAAGAATTAAAACCGAGTTCATGCTGTTATTTCTTCACCAAAAGAGATAATTGCATACTTATGTGTCTCCGGGCTAACCTTGTGATTCCTGAGCTTTGAAAACTGCTTTAAACCACCAAACTCGACTAAACGAAGAAACTTTTACAAGTAAAGGTGAATAGAGTACAAATAAAACAAATACTACACCTCACACGGTTATGTGGCAATCTTGTATGTTTCTTGGTCCCGCTTTTATTTTTTACTGTCTTGCATGAGGATTGCGAAGTCAGCAAATAACGACACTGCTAAAAAAACAGTTTAAAAATGCTGCCTACCTCGTGAACAAACATCACGTAAAGCAAAGTAAACCCATTGCGTTTCGTGGCCATCAATTCCAAATTGATTAACCAAGGATCAAAAGAGCGTCACCGAAAAACGTGTCTAAAATAAGATAACAATAAATAAATTGTGTGACGTGAGCAGCAATATTTGTATAAACATTATAAACGTTGTTTGAGCAAGTCATTAATTGGTCAAGTTTCTACATGCTCCAAAAACCATCATTGACTTTAAAAGACGCCGATAAAATTCGTTTTTATTGCTTTAACTTCTAAATAAGAACAAACTACAAGGTACTAGCAAATGTGCGAATGGTTCAAACATTTTCGAAATAGTCAAAACATTATCTAGATACAAAACTAAAAACTATTCAATTAAAAATTAGGGAAACTCTCAAAAATAGTATCCATCGTCAATAAATCTATGGAATGCTTGTAATGAAATGAAATTGATCCGAAAAACCTCCTGTTATGATTCGGTTGGATAACAGCGTGGCGGTATCATACGCCGACAGAAAAAAAATCACTTTACTCCCTTCAATGTAAGAAATTGAAATCGTTTAATTATTTTATATTTATCGTTTTTCCTTTCAAATTCTGGATTTCGTGGCAGGAACCCATCTTTTATTATCTATTAATGTCATTAATTTTATTTTTACTTCCACTATCGATTATCGTTCGAAATTCTTTATCTGTTATTCTTGAATTTTATAACATGTGCTAATCATCAAACTCGTACCCAGCCCTCTCCTCTATTTGTTTATGATTTTGATAGCATTCATGCAAACCACACAAGATGACCTACCTGGGAATCAAATGAAATTAACCCTTAAGGCGATAAACAACTTTTGAACGAGCGAACGAACGAATGAACAAGGCTCAATGACAGGCCAATTAAATATATTAAGAAAACTAGAGATTTTTCAGAACCAGTTGGGAACCTTCGAATCTCTAACGGGGCACTGTGAGACTGATGGGGTGCCATAACAGGTCAATTAATCCTATATAAATAAAGGATGAAAAGGGGATAATAATCGATGCTCAAATAATTTTGTCCGACAAAATCAAAGAGGACAAAGAAAAACTGTACGAGTAGGCTAGCCACAAGCGGTATTGGCATTATGGTGAAAAATCGAAAATATTACAGCAGGAAGCAAAAAGTGCGCTTTCACCAAAAGAAACGAATTAATTCTTTATACAAAGTTTCCTCTCAAAAACACCGTGAAAGACAACACAAATATATATTTTGGTATTCATCTGGAAATGGCATTTTAATCTGGATTTTTGTTTTTGATTAAGTAATTACATACATACTTACAAAATGTTGATAAAAGTCGCCAAATGATTTAATCCTATGCGAGACAGTTTGTATCTTTTTGAACATGAAACGTCTTTTGTACGTTAGCTGGACACATATGAGCCGCTGAAGAAGAGCGTCTAAGAGACAAAGGATTTTGGACAAGACATTTTGATAAGACGGTATACGGATATCTTTGGGTTGAATTTCCGAAGATAATTACCTGTATTATAGACACATAAACTTAATGTCTTAATTATAAGAGAAGAACATACAAAAGCATAGATGATAAATCATACTCATGAACATTTATGAAGCTTCAAAATGATAAGAAATCTTTATCAAACTCAATTTCAAAAGCAAAAAGTATTACTAGGGCTACTAGTAGTTTACATAAGAATAATTTCGTCAGTATCATTCTAAGATTCATACTCAGCAAAGTTCTAAGGACACTGAAGACACATTTTACTTATACAAAGAACAAACAAATAGCATCGAAATTATGAGGGAAGCTATCCCTTTTTATGATAGATTACGACAGAGGACTAGGACGACCGTCGGCATAGGAAGTAAGTCTTTACTTTTTTAATTATACTTTCAATGTGTGACTTGCCACCATTTGTAAATAATGTAAACAAAATTACACTCTCTTAAAACTCTATCAGTAATTCCATGTCGTTATTCTTGATTTCATTTTTTAAGTACGGTATAATTGGAGTCTAGTCATGGGGAGCCAAACTTTAAAAAATTTCTAACATTTGGACAAATAAGAAAACCGGGTCATTTTTCGGACAAATATGCAATGTATAACTGTGTATCAGACAAATGCAAATCCAAGAGAGTTCAGAATAAATGTGTAACTTGTCAGACAAGAAAGCTGTCATATTTGCCCCATTCTTTTAGAACCAAAGAATTCTCTAAATGCGTCTTCTAGCCTGGACTTGCAGTTTAACCGATGTGGATTCTTGAATTGTTAATTTCTGGAAACATCTCACAGAATTCAGGAATTCGGAAACCACACAACTACTTCGATCTAAAACATATAGATCATCTGAAAGGAAGAAAATAGTTCTTAACAAGATTAGTACAAATGCGATATACAATTTAAACTAGATACACAATAAATCGTCATGACACTCTTTCAAATGAGTTAAAATACTTCCTTGTACTTTCAAGAGAAGGTGCTTGCGATGTACATATACGTGGATAGCGTTCTGCCCTAATTTGCAATAAAATGCCTCAATTTGTAAAACCAACTTAATTTAGGGGGGGGGGGGGTAAGTGACATACCAGACGTGCGATTCTTAAGGGCAGGTTTCGAGATTCTGACAAAGCCTAGGTACGCCAGGTCCACTGAATTTTTTTGCTAAAACTGGGGAGGGGGGAATGGCACTGCAAGGGTCGGGTTTTCAACAAACTTTGCAGTGCATTTTAACTTGTAATACCTGCCCAAATTTTTAATAAACTGCCCCAATCTTTCACCATGGTTGGAAAACGGGAAAACTTTGGCATTTCAAGGGGCGATAACTGCATTTTAGTCTCAATTTTGATAGAATTTAAGTTTGGTATCCAATAGAATAATTATCCTTAACTTATCAACAAAACACAATTTCGCAAAAAAAGTGAGGGTCGTTATTTTACAAACAGAAAAGTGACCAAAGAGGCATATCACACAATACAGGTTAGAGTTAGGCAGCAGGAGAGTGACTACCAACACGAAAACATAAATAGGTATTTTTGTCAACATGTAATATAGATTAAGGGTAAGGATATGTATCTTGTTTTAGAAGAAAATTAAGCACATACTTTTGAAGAGAAGGCTAAATCTTCGACCGGACGTGGTTTAAAATCTCTACTGATTATCTGTACTAATTGCATACTTAAAAAGTATTAAACTAGTGATAAAGTAGCATTGAGATAGATCAGAACAAAAAGTGTATCAATTTGTAAAAGTAGAGAAAATAATGAGTAAAAATCACTTATCTTTTAAATCCCTGAAAACAATGCATTGCGGGTTTATATCAAATAGCTTTGCGTTAATCACTTATGAATTCTCGAAACGAAACAAATCATTAAATCAGAATCTTTTTGATTGGGTAGAGCATTATCCTCATAAAACAATAGACCAAGATTCTATTGTTATTTAACTAAATAAAGAGAAGAAACACAACAAAAAATGAGAAAGCTAATACCATAGTTTTCCTCGCATTTCCGGAACTTAAGTCATTTGTAATACTGACTCGAATAATTAAAACAATTGCAATATACAATAAAGTGATTAAGCACAATAGTAATCAGCACCCCCTGATCATTACCGATTATAGAGTTAAATATTCTCTGATATAAAATATCAACGAATTGGCAATTTTTCGCTCTGTTTGGTGACTTCTTCATTTAAGTGGAGAGCTAATTGTGGGAAGGACTGCTCTGGTACACTGTGTGTAAGCTGTATACCAAAAAGACACCACATACAATTCAAAGACTGACAAAACGTCATTTATGCAGCACTTGCAACACAATCTTTAAGATTTTATATTCTATCATTTTCTTTTGGAATTGGATTTGGTATTATCTTGCGTATACAATTTGACAACATGATGATTTTAAAAAGTTTACCTCATGGTAAGATATTAATTTTTCAATTATTTTACCCTTTGCATCTTATCTATTAAAATCTATCTATTAAAGTATTATTCGCTTGGGAAGTTTAACGTCATAAAATTCTCAAGCCCTTTTCAAGGTCTTGATGTACCTGGGGTAACAGGGAAAGAAGCTGGTTAAAACAAGCTTTAAGATTGATTGAGAAGCCAGAGGCTAGAAACAGCAATAGTTTGGCTATTATGAGGGAAACATCTGAAATTATTTCTAATCTTTTAAATTGAGTTGAGTTTGTAAAAACTTTGATGAAATGGAACTATTAACAGTTTTAGGACAGCAATTTAGACAGTTAAGACCCTTTGAGAGACTAGATTTTCATTTTTGTGTCTTTGTAACCTTTTTGAGAGATTTTCGAAGTCTAAAAAAGTCTCGATTTCCAGACCATTTTTAATTAACCATTAGAAAAGTAATAAATAAAATAGAAATAAAATAAAATAGCCGTACGGAATATTAGAATAATGGTCTGGAAACATTGCTCACTTTTGACGATATTGAGGTTGGAAAAACTCAGGTTTTTAGGTACAAAAAAAGTTTTCTTCGCGGCTTTCTCAAAAACTTCGAATTCATGATTTTCATATTAAATGAAACATAAGTATTTCTTTAAAGAATAATTTAGTCCGACGAAAAAAAAGTCTAGAAAAAAAAGTTTTTTAGGCTAAAATTTGCGTTTTTTTGGACCAAAGTGACGAAGATTATGTCCGACGAATAATTTAGTCCGACGAAAAATTAGTCCAACATTGTTTTGTATGTATTGAAGGTATGCCCTTCACCTTTCTAGTCTAAGTAACCGTGGTATTACATGGTATATAATGAAAAAATCTTCCTTTTAAAACGGAGAACATATCATGAAAATGTCCCAATATAAAAATAATAAATTATTAACGATAAATTTTAGTAGCAGAAAGAGAAGTTGTATAAAGGAAATTACTTTTCATGACAATTCATCCCTCGCAGTAGCCAAGAAGCGGACTTGTGTTATGAAATGAAAAAATTCGAAGTCAATAAAATATATCGGATGTTATCGAGTGTACATAAAAAGATTTTACGACTTTGATTAAAAAACTGGATATATTTAAAATGAAAGATGTATATTATCACTACCAAGATTCCTTTCAATTACATAACCAGCAAATTATTCAAATGGTTATTAAATAGCACTTAGCTTTTCCCTTGTAACCTTCGTAAATAATGCATTTTTATTTGTATAATTATATGTACATTAATGTGTACATTAATGCGCAAAAACTAAACGCTTTGATGAATGGAAATGCATAGCGACAAATTTTGAATGTCATTTTATTTTTGAATAACTGTAAATTCTCACATGGGTTTCCCAAACTGCCGCCATTTGTATTAAATTAACGGAGGCACGACAAGTCGAACATGTTACATAAGCAGAGATGGCGTTAGAACGAGGGCTGCGCGTAATGGCTTTTTGTGAATGATGATCACACCGACTGAGTGATCTTTATGAGATTTCCGCTCTCGACTTGCTAATCTGTAACAATGACAGTGTTTTGTTGTTTACTTCATGTTTCTTTAGAAGTAGAGGGGTAGCTTGAAATGACAGTTGCGTTGGTAACTTTCATAACCCATCGGGTGGACAGGGGTGGTGCATCAAGGAGAATCACTGCTTAGTTGAAATTCACAAGCACCTTTTTCATTGTTAATAAAAAAAACCTGTTTTACGTAACAATGTTTTTAATACCATACAGATTTTGATCTTTTAACAAAAAAATGGAGATTATTAAAAAATAGCAATCGGAAAAAAAGAAAGAACTACAATGGGAAAAGATTACAATGTAAAGATATAGAGATTCAGGAAGGATTTTGATTGCCCGGGAGGGGGTACTTAGGCAAAAAAGGGCACGGGATGTGCGGCTGGTCAGGGTACCTTTTTTCACCTAGAGTCCCATTCAGGGTCCCTATTTTAGCTATCTAGAGTCCCATTCAGGGTCGCAAAAATACGAAAATACAAAGGTCTGTCCCTCATAGGGTGCCTTTTGAGAACGTTTTGGCACTTCAGTCCCATTCAGGGGCCCTATTTCGCGAATTTTGAGTCCCACGTAGGGTCCATTTTTCGAATCCCAGCGGCACACTCCCGTCAGCCGGCAAGGGTAGCACCCCCTCCCCCGGGTTTGATTGGTTCTGTCAACAATTTATTGATAAGCTGGTATCGACCAGTAGTTAACATAAACTACTTTTTGAAACAAAAAAATGAAATACTGTTGTATACTGTATATAAAAAGAAATTAAGGGAAAAGGGATAAATAGCAATTACTTGATAAATGACAATGTTAAACAATGCGAAATAGTTCAATCAAAGAGCAGATTTTTGAAGATTAAGAAAACAGAATACTGTAAGTTTGGATTAAAGAAATTTCAAATTTTATCAAAAAGTAAATTTGACAGTTTTGGTTTACTCAAAACCACTATATGGTTATGATAGGAATTGAATGAATATAAACTTATACTTTAACGCTCTTCTAGAGCATTAAAATATGTGTAAGAAATTTGATGGAATTGCAGTTGGCGAAAACAAAGACTGATTACCAGCAGAATAGGGATGTGAGATATGCTGGCAATGTATAACATTTCTTTTCTCTACACTACACTATCAATCTCGACCATTCTTCAAAGAAACACCGCTAATTAGCGCCAATGGATTAAATTGAAAGCTGTTTAATTCACAAATGATTAAAATTAAACAAAAAAGTTACAAATTAAAGAAAAATTATATTTTTATATAAGAACAACCCGAGCTTCTTCTCAGTTCAAAATGTTGCTACAATTCCAACAAAAACAAAAGAGGATGTTAAGTCTTGATCCATTTCTTGACATGTATGCTGTTTTGAGCGATGATATTTAGTTGCGTGTTGTTTTGAGGTTCAAATGGTTAGGATATTTGAAAAGAGCGATAAATTTCCATTC
>JAUJPO010089225.1:0-24075 GCA_032270745.1 Tiaropsis multicirrata | reverse complement strand
GCAAGAGGGAGAGCAACCAGGGCGAAAATGAGTCGGCTCGTCAATAAGTTGATGTAAACTGTGTTGTAAGGCAATATTGCTAATGACCTCTCCTTGGGAATTAGTAGCATCCCCAGCCCACCAATCAGAATTCCTTGCATTGAATGGCCTATATAACGTGCAAATTAACATTTAATGGATACAAAATCACGAAAATTCACTATGGTCAGAGCCCTTAAGGGAAAAATGCAAATTAAAATCGGCGACACAATAGCATCCACATTTGAAATATTTTTATTGCAAATTCATTCTCAAGTCAAAATGAAAGTTTTCATCCTAGCGTTTTCATTTTCAGCTTTTCGTTGTTTCTTCAATAAAGAAAAGAAGAGTTTACGGCTGCGGAATTGTTTACAGCGATCCGCAAAACGGCCCGACTTTGGAGGCAGAAAGATCACAACATTAGCTGGGGGCAACATGCCGTGACTTTAGCAAGTCCACATTGGAGCGGCTGAAGTAACGGCAGACTAAAAATAACCTGCCGTGATCAAAGATAATATAAAATATTATCTTTGCCGTGATCGATTATAGCCACTAAATTGAATCCCGATACCCGATTTCTAATTCCAGTCGTTCCGATTTCTAAAAACAAAACAAAAATGGAGAATCGACATGGCTGTTTCGACGAAATTGATTTTGATGATTTGATTTGACATAAAACAATCAAAAGTTTCTAAATTTGTAAAGTTTTTACGTTTTATCTTTCCTATTTTTTTAAACCAATTGTCTCTCTTTTGTCCTATCAGTTTTAGATTGTATTAATCAATCAGTTTCCCATAGTCAATAGTTGTACAGCTTGTTGCTTTACCACGACCCAAGGCATGGCCCGGACATTTCCGGGCCTCTCAATGAATTAAAAATTGGAAAAGGCCCGAGCATGGCCTGCGCAGGCCCCGCACAATCCCGGGCCATGCTCGGGCCAGCTTCTGGGGAGCGAAAATCCCAGGCCGCTTCTGAACCGCGCTTAATGTTCGGGCCACTTTACAGAGTTTTATTTTGAAGCCCGGACATGGCCCGAGCAGGCCCGGAAATGTCCAGGCCATGCCTAGGGTTGTGGGTATATAATGGTTTCTTTCTGGAATGACCCATTTGAATTACGGGCGGGAAAGGTGTATTGCAATAAAAAATATATTAGAATCAAATGCAAAATGAACTTCTTACTCGCTAATTTTGCGTTGTTTCTTTTCTCATAAGTCACTCCATACTCCTGGTTTGATCTTGTACTTGTTTAATCTTCTCAGCAATCAGAACATCACGATAAACCACCACCACGATGTGTTATATAAAATTTTCGCGCGTTAATACCATTTTGATTACTTTCACTTTCGTTTTTGGTAAACAAAAAAGATGGTAGACTTTGTTTCTTGGACTTTCGTGTTAGGCGCGAAACGGTCTCCTTGTGACTTTTAACTACAAGGATAGAAAACTAAAAGTTGTTTTGTTATTTTATTTCTTTTAGAATCTTGAATGGTAATAGTATTTCATCAGTTGATCAAGCATCATTCGATGGATTGACTTCACTGCACTATGTGTAAGCACCAAAAGTTGCCTGAATATTCAAATGAATGAATGTTTTCAACACTATACGACTACTCAAACTTTCACTCAGAGGGGATGTGCTGACCAATGTTACATCCCTGTACACCCTTTTTTTGATTTTTTTTCAAATATTTCAAATTTTGATTGACTGATTGAAATCTTAGCTGAAGCAATAAATAAGCCTTGTATATATTGTTGTTTTGAAAACATTTATTCTTTGAAAGTTTCTGGACAGCAGACACCAAGGTAAGTATGTAAAATATTGCATGCACCATCAAAACCCAAGCTTCAATCTAAAATGTTAGTTAACTGTTTACTTTTTGTTAATTTTATTTTGTGAGTATATAACATTAAAACAGACTAAAAGAATATGAAACCTAGGGTTTAAAAGACTGAACATTTTATGAAGATACTGTATTGAGTTTGTATCAGAAAATGGATTGTTCTATATATACCGTGTGCTTTTACTGGAAAACTTAAGAGATTTGAAGCATGAGTTACACACACAAGCATTTATATTTTAGGCACTATATTAAAAACGTGATTGTTGATATATACTGTAATATTTCTAATTTTGTCACATCTTACCTATTTCATCACAAATGAAATACTTGGCAACTTGATAATCCAGAATATTTTACAAAATCTCCAAGGTCTTGTAAATGATAATTTTTTCAAAATTAAAGTAAAATTCAGTCACCAAAAGAAAGAGTTTACGTTGTGGAAAAGATTTTTTCCTGTGGTTCATCCAATTTGATCATGTGGTTCTGTGTTTCTTTTTCAATTAGTCTTTCAAATCTTGGCAGCTGCCATTCGTGTAATTAAGCCTCATTTTGTATCAGTTTGTATGCCTTTGTATCATAAATGTTTTATAATATAAGAATGTATATATTTAGCACGGTTACTTTTACATTCATTACTTTGTAATTCAAATTTATTTTTTAACAAGATTTTGAAACATATCCTTAGCATGTCTTCGAAATGCATGTTGATATAAGCATGATTTGTAGCATACTCAGCTGCATATTTTCTAGGTTCTAAAGGTTATTTTCTAATTTTAGTGATCTAAGTGGAAATGATATTGTTTACCTTGAAGAGGGAGTTTTCAAAAGCTCACCTAACTTGAAAAGTTTGTAAGTATTTTGCTAGTTTCCTTTTCTTTTCTGAGCGACATATTTACCTACCCCAACATAAATATTCAACTAGAGTCATTAGAATATGGTATATACATTTCAACCTTTTTTATTATCAGGGATTTGAGTCGAAACAAGTTGTTTTGTGACTGGAGAATCTGGTGGTTGGTTCCTTTTGCAAGAAAACTAGACTCGTTTACTGGTGCTTGCTTTCAACCAAGAGCACTTCGTGGAAGAGATATTAGAACTCTTAAACAAGAAGATTTAGCAGGTATATTTTTTTTTGTATTCTATTTGGAATGTTATAAAGTTTATCCTACAAGTTCATTAACTGATATTTATGCAAAATTTTAAAATTTACTTTGAGATTATTGAAAATAATATAATTCTGTACTAATACATTACACCTCAACAAAGTTTTCATGGCAAGCTCAAATTGGTTTTGCGTGTTAGAATAATATTTAATCTTCTCTATTAGTTGATTGTCTCAGTGTAAAGAAACTTACTGGTGCAACAAAAGATGGCGACTATGAAATGCGTGTATTTGGACATGACAACAGGATTGCAGAAATATTCATTTATTGTTATGAAATGGTATCTGATGAACCTACAGAATTTCTTTCTTTACCATCTGGTACCAAAACAAATTATGTCAAGATTGATAAGGACTCTTGCAATTACAGTGAAGGTAGCTATATTTTGTAGCCTTAATTAACTCAATATATTCTTTGCTTTTTTGAATAAATAACACTTTCTCTTTTCTGTTTTAAACAAGAAATTGAAACCCTCTATTTCATAAGTATGATATTAATAAGTGTTCCTTTCTGTTTTACATAATTTACTTACAGAGTTACAAACTATTCTTGAATCAACAAACACAACCAGTACATTCACATATGTAAAAATTGATTTAAGAAGACTTCAACTTATTGCTAATGACTCTACTTTACACCCAAGATCACAAGTGGCTTATGGAAAACCCACTGTGTGTGATTCTATCATGTGTACCAAAGGAATTTCATCAGTTGACCTTAGAGGAACACACTTTCAATTAAAGGTATAGAAATCTTTTGTATGAATTATCTTCTAGAGATAAGCTTAATAATACAAATTAACAACTTCTGAAACACAGTAGGTATAGATTGTTTGCCAAAATACAGACAAACTTGGTTTGTTTGTAGATTTCAATTATTTTACTAATTTCACATATCGATTTTCTGAATCATCCTAGGAAACAAAGTCAGCAATGCAAATCAGCAAATGTACACAGCAATGTGGGGAATCCTGTTATCACCCAAATTATATCACTCTGAGTATTTTGAATCCAGTCAAAAATCCATTTGCTGGTATGTCGAAACTGTTTGCTTTGAAATTATATTCATTCTTATTGACTTTAAATAACACGATAGAAAATAATTTTTTTGGGTTTTGTCCCAATATAAAGCAACACTTTTCAGCATCGTAATCAGGTTATTAAAAGACTACTTATGTATAAATGCCCATTACACTACAATGACATTACAATAATATTATGAGACACTCTTTGAACTGACAAGTACTGATAAATAAATAGATAAATAAATAAACTTTTCTAATTTCAGCATGCACTTTACCACTTGGAATGCAAAACAGCCAGATTCCAGACTTGGAGTTGACCGCATCTTCACATCGCAGTCCATTTTTTCCTTCCCAAGCCAGAATCAACAGTATGAAACACATGGGATGGTGTGCTGACACAAATGACGAAAACCAAGAATTTGTCATTCATTTAGGAAAGGTAAAAAAATGTATTTGTCACCAAAGCCATGCTCTTGGAAGTGAAACTAAAAGAATAACGCTAACCACAATGAGTTGGCAAATACATAGCTGGTACAGGAATAATTTTGTAAATAAAGTTTTAGTAACTTGTATCATTTACTGTTATTTACTTATTACACCAAATTTTCCATAGAAAATGACAATCTCTGGTATTTCAACCCAAGGTCACAAAGCATCTCAGAGTTGGGTGAAAAGCTATGAAGTGTTTTATTCTGTGGATGGATTCAATTATGTGAATTATGAAGAAGTTGGTGTCAAAAAGGTTTGTCAAAACATTTTTGAATTAACTTGTCAGTCAATCTGAGCTTTTGGAAAAGTTGAGTTGAATTTTCCTTTGGATAAGAAGCTCCTTCTCATAATATGTACCTAAAACAAATTGAATACTGCTATTTCAAGTTTGAGGATATAATTACATTGAAGTTTTAATATCAATTTGTTTGTTTAGATATTTCTTGGGAATAATGATAATCACAAGTTGATGACACATTGGTTTAGGCCGCGCATCATTGCTCGATTTGTCAAAATCAGACCTATTTCATGGGAGAAAAATGTTTGTATGAGAATTGAAATTTACGGCTGTGAAAATGGTAAGTTTAAACTTTGTATGATTTTCTCTTACCAACAAATAGTTGAACACTTGAAATTATTCAAGTTGAAATTTTGATTTTTATCTGCTGTTTAGTTTTCAGTTTATGTTTTAAGGCACTGAGCTTTTTGACTAGCGTGACCTTTCCCTTGTTAACTTTAAATTTTGGAATGGAAGAAGTTGGGTGACGAAAATATACTGCATAATAAATGAATGAGTCTTTTTTTATTTTTTCCAGACATCAACTCTTACATTATTCAAAAAATCCCAGAAGACCGATGTTTGACGGTTGGGGAGCGTGTTTACGACAAAAATGGAAGTCCCCAATATCCACTAGTACAAAAACGTGGCTGCGAGGGATCTGATTTTATGTTTACATTTCACTCAAGACGGTTGCAACACACGAAAACAGGTATGTATTATCTTTGTTTTTTTATTTTTATTATTTTTTATATGAATGGAAATCTGAAAAGCTGATCGTTATTGCCATCCAGGCTAGGCATTCGTAGTTGATAATTTTTTCCCTTTTAGTGTTTGTTTAAATTTTATCTGAATCAGTTGTGGAAATGAATTTATTTCAACCTATTTTCATATGTACCTCGATAGGGCTTTGTTTACATTTGACTGATCAATCCTGGTTTATCTTCAACAAGACTTGTTCAACTGGTAGTTTAATGTTCCAGAAGGTTGTGTCCAAAGCTGAAGTCTCTTTCTTGATCAAAGATTATAATGGTTATTGCGCACGTATCCAGGAGACAGATCCAACATCACAAAGTAAAATCTTCTCAATCTGGAGGACGTGTCAAAGGGGTGGATTTACCATATTCAAATTGACCAGAGAAGGTATGTAAAGAGTTGTTTTTATGAAAGTTTTTCTTTGCTAATCTTTATACTGGTTCTTCTCTTTTGAGATTATATATTGCAGCATGCATTAGTATATGTATGATTCTTTTATGCTAATTCTGGCATGTCTTTTGAGTTGTGAACAGGTATTTGAAAAGAATGTTTTCTTAGAAGTTTTGATACTTGTTCGTTCCTTTTTTCCCAATGAAGAAGTTTATTGTTTCGGAGGTCAGGCTGGTAATAGGTGTAAATAATCTCTTGGTAATAACTTATCGTCATCTTAGTTAGGTAATATATAATAGCTTCGAATGTAGATTTAACTACACATTTAGTCATGGTTCATCAGTTTATCTCTCATCCCTCTTAAGAGCTTTTTTATATGGTTCATATAAATTTGTATATTATAAAGGTATTCATTAAGTTGTACTTAATTATTAAGTGATTACTTTCTTTAATGAGATATGGAATCAATAGAAATTAAAGGTTATCACGCGAACACTAATCTGATAATTAATGGCTGGACATACACGATTAATAGTAAGGTCAAGAAACAATCAAGTTTGTAAGTTTAGTGTGATGACTGAATTATCCCTTAAACTAAAGCTAGTCTTGGACCCAAACCAACAAGAAGCCATGAAAACTTTCGAAATGTAGAGTATGGTTGCAGCTCAACAATTCAAATTACAAAAGAAAAAAACCGTTAACTTTTCAAAACAATTCAAATCTCGCGCCACTCATTATAAACAAAAAGACTGTTTGACGTCATACGTTTGTTTATTTTTTTAAACAATAGAGCACGAACCAATCAAAATCCGCGCCCTGGTGTGAAATCTCTGCCCCTCCCGTCTAGTACGTAGTGTGAACATATCAAAATTGTATAAAACTTTTAAACAAGAGTCAAACGGCATGTACACGGGTTCCCATCTAAATTAAAGCTTACTCAAAGGTCTATGTAACTACACTGTTATTTGAATTTATTATTAGAGGTATGTTGACTTTGAAATAAAGCAAATGCATGACATCAGTACATCAAAACTGTAGTCCATATTTTTGTTTTTATTGGTTTTTATTTTAAACTGAAGAATTTCTGACGAGTATATTTTGACTACATTACTGAGATTTTGAAGCAATAAAATATTAGGGGATAAACAAAAAGCAACAAATAATTGTGGGACGAACTTTAAAGGTTGATCATTCAAAACAGACATACAAATTTATATGATTTTCTTATAAAAGGTGTTTACATTACTGCATGATGTCTCCCTATGCTGTATTCATTTGTAGACACAGGGTATTAAAAGTAGGATAATAAAATAGAAAGATTAAAACAGGATGGTCATTTACAAAATCCACCATCCGTCGCATTTGTAATTAGTAATTATCATTAAAAGAAGTTTGAATGAATGTAAACGAGGGAACATTGAATTAGCATTGAGTCGTGTGGTTACAAACATTGATTAACTTCTATTTACGATGTTGTTCTATGGCAATCAGAAGAATTTTATTTCTGCTTTATTTTAATCGTTGCTCTAACCACACAATTTTGATTTTGATTTGGGTACTAAACATTTGGGGAAAATGTCTTGGGTTTTTCGTATATTATTGCTGTTTAGCTTTTTCCTTGGTAAGTCAGTTGATTGTCTTGATAACTGGATGACAGAAGATTCAATGGGGGTCAAATTGTAGTAAAGTAATTCATTGAATGAAACTGTATTAAAAAAGATAACTTTCAGCGCTTTAAAGTTCCGGCAACATCTTATTCAAGAATGGGCACCTTTTTTTAAAGCTCTATTTTAATTGAACTTTTGTTCGGAGAATGTCTGGTAGTCCAAGGATAATTTTCTTGCAATTATGCAAGTGTCCAAAGGACGCATTATCAAACCTTCATTTTATTTTCAACTATTTTCCACTTTAGGTGTTTCCGCTTTCAAACCTGTGTTCCCGGAAAAAAAGACTACCATTGTTACAGACCTCTTCAAACCACTCACGTTCAGATGTCACGCGCGTGCTGAACCCATCCCGCTTTACGAGTGGAGTCGGAATGGCACTATCGCTTCAGGTCAAAGTAAAATTCAAGATGGTGTCGTGGTCAAAAGTAATCACGTGACGTTAACATTACGTAATGTTTCGTGGAGTGACCGTGGCTCGTACTTTTGCAACGCGTGGAATAGCAAGGGGTACGAATTCAAAGAATATGACGTGGTTGTAAATGGTATGCAATCTAAAAAAAATTTCGACAAAGATTCTACCAACAAGGGCGGTAAAACACGGGCTTAAGCGATCAATTTGATTCAAAGTTCAGAATTAAAGACGAAAACTTGCTTTTGAATGTTTCTTTGCTTATGTACGGGACCCATTCCGATAAGTTTGGAGCGATTATCGAATAATAAGTTGTTTACATAGAGGATTGCAATGAGCTTCTTTTATTCAATAACTGGAAATAATACAATGACATGGCTACCTTAAGACTACTTAGCTTTAATTTAACTAATAGATCAGAAAAAATATTTGAAAATTTGCACTGAAACTTTCAGGCTTTATGGGGAAGTAATTTAAGATTTAATTTATTTTCAATTGCTTCACATTCAAGCAATCCAACGATTCGTAATGAAACCAACAGACCAGAAAGTCATCTACGGCGAGAACGCCAAATTCGATTGTGTCTCACGTGGAATTCCTAAACCTCGCGTATCCTGGTTCACGTATGACGAGGCGATTGCGGAAGAACGTAACGTCCTTGATATTAATCCACGTCAGTTCTCCGTATCTGAGAATGGTTCTTTGTTGATAACAAATGCACACTACGTTGATGAGAAGATGTATCGGTGTGTATCAACTAGTCCTCGATTGATGCGAAATGTATCCGCAAAACTAGACGTTTATGGTAAGCTTCTTGCCTTTACAATTGACTACTTATTATGCAAATGTCTTATTTTTCCTTTAACATACGTATCAAAATTAAAAAAGGATCGAAACAGTTGAAGGAGTACTCTCTAAAGCCTTCGTTTATTTGACCCTACTGTTGTATTAGTATGAACATTTTGCCATTTTAAGATCTTTAAATCATTACGATTTGGAAACTATACTTGGTCATAAAGTTTCATCCTTTCGCAATTCAAAATTTATTTATACTTTCTTTCCATTTCAGTTGAACAAGCTTTCTTATTGAAGCCTGCAGACCAAAAAGTACTCTACGGAAGTGCCGTCATTTTCAACTGTGTCTCCGAAGGTAGACCATCACCAACCATTTCGTGGCAGGTCTCTTTAAGAGGGTCTGAAAAGGTTCTAAACATCAACAAAGACATCGTCGACCAAGATGACAAATATGAAATTATGAATAATGGTAGCTTGAGAGTGAGCGCTGCTTATGTGAAAGATGAAGGTGTTTATACTTGTCTTTCAACCAACCCTGGGTTGACCAGGAATGCATCTGCTACGTTGACAGTTTATGGTAAGATTATTTAGAGAGTTGATATTGTTGTGCTTTCTCTTTTGTTTGCTTTGACATTTCTTTAAGCATGTGTATTTTGATACAAATATTTTGCATGATTTACCATTAACTTTCACCATTAATAGTTTTTGAGCAAGTTGTAAAACTAAACTTTTCATAATATTTTATAGTCACACAAGAGTTCGTCAAAGTTCCGAAATCTAAACGTGTATTATACACTTCCAATGTCACTTTCGAGTGTGTCTCTGTTGGCGTTCCCAAGCCGCATATCACTTGGCGCAAGAGGGCCAACAACAGCACAACACACTCTGCACTCATACATTCTGACCTGAAAAAATACACTATTCTCGCCAATCGCACGCTTCGGATACACGATGTCGATTACAATGATAAAGGCATTTATGAATGCGTGTCCGAGAGTCCACGCTTAATCAGGAAACAAGAAGCTGAACTTGATATTTATGGTAAAGATCCTTAATATTCACTCCAACATCCTTTAAAAATTAATGATAATCATTAATGAAGGCCACCTTAATAACTCTAAATCTATCCAAGCTTTTTAATTGAGCTGACTTAATATCTTACGATCCTTGTATGTTAAAGGATCATCATTTCTTAATTTAAGGATATTATTTCTTAATCTAAATCCAACTTAATCCAATAGTAACTATAGCTGTCACCTTAGGATATTTTTTTTAAACTGAATTACTTTACAACGGTCTATATAACTGCATAAAATAATTTTAATGTATGAAAAACAAGAAGGTTAGTACTCAATCTGCTTCTTCTTATATCATTAGGTTTTACTGTTTAAATTTCTCTAACTCTAGTTGATCAAAGTTTTCAAATGAATCCACAAGATGCACGCGTCCTATATGGATACAATCACACCATAAATTGTCTCTCCGTTGGAGTACCAACACCCTCCGTTTCATGGTTCTTTCAACCAGCATCTAATAACCAACATCAAACTCTTATTAAAATCGCTAACCTTAACAACGTTAAACAAACTTCGAAGTACCAATTAACTATAAACAACGCTAACTTCGATTTGATTGGTCGATATTTTTGTGTATCGGACAGCCCTGGGTTGAAGCGGAATGTTTCAGCGTTTATAAGTATCAGTGGTAATTTATTTTCAATTTCGTGGTTAAATTCAAGTTGTGGAGAATATGACTTCCAAGTTGCTTTTTGTTGTCTATGTCCAAGTCATAGCATTTTTATCTCAATGATTCAATTCTTTTCGTTTAATATGTTATTAAGGGTGATTTCATTCCATTAAACTTTTAAAATTTTTAAATCGTATCTACTATTTTAAAACAAACTGATATTGACAACAGGTAAAATTCCGTAGAATTTATTCACTAATTATTTTAAAATTGATATCTAAAAAGGACATGTTAAAAAACATAGGAGATGATAGCCTTTTCAAATTTCAATTTCTTTTAATAACAAGAAACTCAAAACTGTATAATTTCTCATGATTTTAGTGACTCAACAATTCACACACAAACCTCAATCACAGACCGTCATTGAAGGTGATCCGATTGCAATTATGACTTGTATATCGACTGGTGTACCCACACCCAAAACATACTGGAAGTTCATCAGTGCCGCAACAGGTTAGTTGAGAAAAAAACATAAGATTCTATGAGTTTGTTCAACGTAAAAGTGAAGTTTGTGTGAATGTTTGAATGAATTACATGACTTTTCGAAATATAGGAATTTGAATCACCTTATAATCTAAGTCAAACTATTCTTGGATGACAAAAGTTTTTAACCATAGCCATTTGTAAAAGAAAATATTTCTTCCATCAAATTGATGTTTCTATAGGCCCATGAATGCGGAGTTTCTTGTTTCTTGCAGACATTAAATGTCAAAAAGGTTGACTTTTCTCTCAACAACAACGATTTTGTTTTAATTGTGATCTTAGCAATTATCCTTTATTTTTTACCATAGGTGCTGAGCGTGTTCTTGATAGCACGAATGGCGGAGATTCACGTTTGACTGTGGAGGAAAATAACGATCTGGTCATTCGAGGTGTCCAAAATTTGGACGAAGGAAAATATACTTGTTTTTCGGAAAGTCCACGATTATTGGTCAATGTTTCAGCTACTTTGACTGTGCACGGTGAGCATTTTTTTCGAATCACTTTTGTGACACTAAAGTGAACTCAATTTCATATGAATAACTCTCCCATTTGAATACTTAGTTCTTTAATGACTGACTGTCGTGACGGTTGTGTGCCCAAACACATCTTTTTCCGCACGGCGCAATTATCCCTGTGAGTTAATGACCCAGAGACGCCATACGTTTAATCTTCTTCTACAAAAACAATGAGATATTCAAGGTTAAAATCAATCCGTCGGTTAATGATAAGACCATCTAATATTTTTATATATTCTTTCTATAGTACCTCCGATCGTTTCAATCAGTGCAAAGAATATCACCATCTTTTCGAGTCAATCTGCGCATGTCACTTGTACCGCCTTTGGTGACCCCTCACCTGTCATTCGATGGTATCAATTAAAGAACGGTGAGCGGTCAGAATTGAGCGGACGAGCGAAAGTAGAAGATGGGACTCTGTCGTTGAAAAGTGTGATCAAGGAGGATGGAGGTCATTACGTTTGCGTTGCGACCAATACTGCTGGTGAAATTGATGTCCAACTGAAGGTGGATGTTAATGGTAAGTCATCATTTTGATCACATTTCAACGTCTTGTGATCTGCAAGAATGTTTGGAAGTGGCATGGTATTCATTTATTTTCGTAGTAATCTTTCTTTCTTTGGTAATCATTATCTGTGTAGAACACAAAATCTTTATTTTGAAAGCCATCATCTATCTTCACTGAGAAAGGAGGAATATGTGCGTCTTGATTTTCCTGAAGCATGCTCTTGGTTAGCCTATACTAGATCTCCAAAGATTTTTTTAACATATTGGTACTGCGCAAGAAAAAAGTGAGCTCGTCAGGTACAGCCAAGCCCTTTGTTTGTTTAATCAATTTTCTATAAGGTAGTTGATATCTTGAAATATTACCCGAATATTCACCATGACTTCTTAATCCCTTTCCACAGTACGTTGTTTGATGGACGAGGTTGCCAATGGTGATTTGCACCCAAAGAAATATGTTTTTGGTGAGAAACAAAAAGTTCGTGTGACTTGTCACAAAGGATTTCAAAGAGAAGGACACCAAAACTTGACGTGTACCTCTACTGGCTTCTTCAATCATCCCTTCCCAAAATGCCATGGTGAGATACCTTTTACTTGCTTTTACTTTTTAGCATAAGTTTTTACATTTAAATACTAATTTTGGCTCAAAGTAATTAAATAAATTAAGATAAATTTTGAGATTTTGATATCGTCCAATTTTGCAACAGTTAGAATTCTCACATGTCTTACAGTATACCACTAGTGTAGCAAATTGTGTTTTCCCCTATATGAATGAGAGTGAGAGGAGAAATTTAGGGTCCGACACTTTATTTCAAGAGGTCAATTTCACCTTGCACGATGCGGCTGTTTCAAAAATAGAAAAGTTAACTCTTCAAAATTTTATCGTTTCGTAAACTTTTTCTTCAAGAAAACTTTCCTAAATTACCAATTGATAGAGAATTATCCACGCATTTTAAAATCGACAACGCACGTTTCTTTACTTTTCTCTAGACATGATTCTCCCTAATATTCTAACTCTTAGATATTGACGAGTGTGATACAGAAGCCCCAACAGATGAAGGTAGTGGTGTCATGGAGATGAATATGACGTCACCATCCATTGATGACGAACCAGATGTTTGCGATTATAACGCACGTTGTGTTAATACTCCTGGATCTTATCAATGCATTTGTGCGGAAGGTAGGTCCAGAAAAAAGTGTAACTAAAGTACTTCGTGTAAGAATTGACGGAATTCCTTATGGTTAGTTCGTCAAATCCTTTGGAATTCCACCTGATGAGGGAGATGAAGGGAGATTTCTTCTCCGTGTGCTTTCATTCATTGCAGGTAAACCGACTCGATCTGCACTGAAATTGATGAATTCATATTGAAGACAGTGCAGTTTTAACGTTTACCACGCATGCGCAACACCGGACATTCCAATATTTATTCGAGCTTTTTTTGAAAATTTGGTTGACAAAGAACCAATAGTTCTAAAGCTCTGTTTTTAAGCTACAATAAAAAGCGTGTTTTTTTTCTTAAAACTCTAGTGGTCAGGAATTATGATTAAAAGACTATTTATGTCGCTAAAATGTCATTATGAAGACGTCTTTCAGGCTGAAAAGTTTAAGTAGTTTATTTATCCCATGTTTTGTGTACTATAGGTTACGTTATGGTAAGAAAGAAATGCGAGTTCAGTCCACCAGGTAGCAAGTCAAAGAACCCACCACCCGGAGGAGATGAGAAGACTTCTACGACACCACCACCTTTCAACTTTGATGCTTTTGATCGCATGGTAAGTAGAAGTTTTCTTTCATTACTCTTTGTTTCCAATATCATTTGATAGTTGGCTGACTGAGCTGTGATTTCTACTCCCAAGTAAAGTAGGTAGGGCTCTTTTCGAGGCATCGAAGGGTATCTATATTCTAGATCATTGTGAGAAACGACACAGAGAAATCAATTCGCGAATCGCCGCTTATACTATTGTTGATTTGGTAATTCTCGAACTTTTTTTTCAGGTAATACTTTACCAAAAGAGGTTCTTAGAAGAAGAGAAATTCTTAATCAAACTTCTCAATTTCACCAATGGTATTCCCGCCCTCCATTACACCCAACGGAAAGAGGTGTTAACGAGGGTGGTTGATCGGGCGTTGAATGCAACCATTTCTCAAGTGTTAATTGACATACTACCCAGTTCTGATGCTAAGAATTTGATCAAGGTCAGTAATGTTTCTGATAATTGTTTACGTCATATTTCGTCTTTTTCTGTTAAACTCGGTGCAAGTACACGTAAGTATTATTTTCGATACACAAACTTCAAAATAAAAAGACAAAAGTTAAAACATGCGATTACTCGAAAGTTTTCACCTGATTTTGTTCCTATCTGAATAGTTTTTTTACGGCTTCGGTAATGACTTCACTATACACTAATGTTGAAAGGCCATCAATCAATCATATTTTAAAAATATCATGTAAAAATCATATCAAAATTTCGAGTAAACACGTGATTTGCTAGACGAAGCTTTAATATGAAACCCGTGGTACAATAACGAGGCTTTAAACCTTTCATTCACTATTGTTAGCTATATGGATTGATTTTAAACTCCCTGATGGATTCGACATATCAAAAGGAATGGAAAGAAATCAACAAAGTAAGCAATATTTTTTCTTTTTCCTTTATTAATATTGTGAAGAATACAAAGGACTTGACGATTAATGACCGCTCAAAGTGTTCCTTTATCTTATTCCAATGGTTTATTTGTTAGATTGTGCCGTAAAACTTTAAGTCCAAATGTAACATTTCCGATGAGCAATTTTCAAGAATCACATTCGTTAATTTGCATGCCACCTTTTACAGATAACAAACTTTCACTCTGCGATTTACTTTGAAGTAATTTAAGGAAGACCTGGTGTCGACATGTGAAAACAACCATGTAGTGGATGAGTCTATCCTTGTTTTAAATTAAACTGAGGTGGAGGGCGGCAACTGCCGTCACTGACTATCTCATATACCACAGAATTAATTTCAGCTTTTGTGCTACTCATATCGTTGAGTAGGGCGAGCGATTGACTAGCTGAGCCAGCCGACCGTACAATTTATTTGTTTGTTTTAGAAATCGTGTGGGACAATTTGTTTGATGAAGTGCTTAGAAGAATATTGCATGAAAATCTCTTCCAAAGTCAGCAACGGATTTAAAGAAAATATCTTATTCGACTTTGACGCTCTGAGTAAGTTTTTAGTCTCTTTTAATCTCCCAATTCTTCTTGATACAACCCACTCTTTCGGTGGAAAAAAATCTATCGAAGAGCATTCCGATTTATTTATTATTATTTTTTAGTTTTTAGCAAGAATTTCTTGCCTACTTATGCCGAAACTGATACCATTGATTGTACACTTTTTAATATTCAAAGATGTCTTTTTAATATTGTTTGGGTTCTGTTGTTGAGATAATGAAAGTTTTTGAATCCTCCATACGGAAAAGGATACTCTATGGTGATATTAGAACAATAGTCCGTTTAACAACAAACACGTTCTTAATTTCTTTTGATATTTAGGTATGAAGATCTCGTCAGTCAACGCCTCCTTCCAATATAACGATTATGAAATAACCATGATGAAAACAAACGATGAGGGAAATACTGTCATCTTGCCCAAAGAAAACTACCAATTGTTAAAAGGTTTGTTTGACAGTTATTGATTTTTTAGGTATTCGACATTTTTGTCAGTCGTTGACTAAATCTCAAGTGAGTTTGTTTGATGTGATTTTGATTTAAATATTCGAAAGAATCTTGGTCGTCCACTCATAGTCACAAGAAGAGATAGTCTGGAAACGCTTGGGCCTTCGCTTAAGCTTTTTGCCTACGGGCAAAAATGATGTTGAAAATGAAACGACGGCCGAATGGACATGCAATGGTCGTCAAAACACCAATGTCGATTGGTTCTTTAGACAATTGACAATTGTCAAAAAAAACATGTAAACAAAGGGAAACGAAGCGAACGCCATCGAATTTACCATGTTTGTCTATACTTTTGCAGGTCCGATGTCCTGGACAATAGCATTTTTGTAAACATAACATCGGCTGATAAAATTGCTTGCCGTTTCCAGACATCTCTTCTTGTGACTATGGTCCACTTTAGAGCTAGAAACAATTAAAAAAGAAATGACTAACAACGCACTTTAGAACGACGGCATCGAAATTTTGCATTGTAATCTCTTGAAACTTAATTAAAGTGAACAATTATAATTTTGTCTAAAGTTTCTTTATTTTTCTGATGTGGTTTTCTACCGAAAGTTTTTTTTTTCAATGCCATACTGTGTCTTCATATATCACTGTTTGTTATAAAAGTGTTTGCCTAAATTTTTGTGTAATAGTGTGATCTTTATGCAGATATTTTTTAAGTCGTATATCTATTCACAAGTTTGGTGAAGAACAAGCTATCCTCTTAAACCCTTTTACAAGTTATTTCATGTAAACTTTATTTTTCATCGTTATTCTAGATTCAGCAAGTGTTGCAATCCAATATAAGACATTGGCAGGATTGATGCCAACACCAGATTTGAAAGAAATCGATGAGTAAGTCTCTTTACTGCCTTTCAATATGATCTTTAACCCTTTCTGTTTTCGTCTAGGCTTTTGGGTACTTTTTCTTTAACTAGCTAGGCCAGATTTTAAACGCTTTTATTTCCTGAACCATCATAAAGCTTGGATTTGAAAAAAATGAAAAATTGATCTTCCCAGGGGGAGGGGGCAGGTGGCAAACCTGTAAAAGTGCTCTATAAAGATTTACATGGTGAAATACTATGAGCATATCTCAAACACGAATTTGAAAACAAAACTGTAAACATTTAAAAATTGATGACCATGTCCGTTATTTCAACGCAGTTTCGAAGGTTTTTAAAAAGTTTGTTATTTTGTATTTTGTTTTGATGTTTAAAATCATCGGAACTAACGGGTCATTTCCTTAAGAAAACTTCCAATTGGTGACTATAACTTTCCTTTTGGCGACAGTCAGTTACTTTCTTAAAGTGTACAATGAGAGGTGAAAGGGATTTCAATTCGCTTGGTCGTTGGTGGCTTGAAATGGTTCAGTAAATAGTTTTAAATTGGTATTTCATGATATCTTTTACTGGTTGTTTTACTGTGTATCGACGTAAAAGCTTCCCTGAGAGGTAGTAATAGGACAAAGCGTTTTCCAGTTGCATGAATTGAAGATAATAAGTTCTTAAAGCTTCTGAAGCCTAAGCAGTTCGCATAATTTCCGACACCCAAATAGCCTTACGTACTCCCTACCATCCGGGGGGGGGGGGGGGGTTCCTTCGGTTATAATATTCATTTATCTATTGTTTTGGCTTTACTTTTCGATCTTAATATGTTGAAATGGTGTTTAGAAATTGAAGATAAGAAGGTTGATTTCCTTCCTTTCTTTGTAAGATTTTATCATATAAACTGTACAATATAAAGTTTATATAGTTGTAACGAAATTGAAAAATATTGTTAATTCTACTTTTAATTTTGGTTTATCAATTCTTTTTATTGAATTTTCTATATTCCTTTCTACTTTGTAGTATCTTTTTACAAGATAAAAATTGAAAAATTTCTATTCCAAATTTCTTCCCTCGAATAATTATATTTTGGGTTGAAGATATTTTGGCTGATTGTTTCTACAGTATATGGTTTTGAAAGTTTAGAAGGATCTTTTGTTTTTGCACTTTTCTTCTTCTGTATACAGCCAGTCTTTATCCTTGACAATTATGTTTCCAGATACATTTTCAATAAGAGCATTGTGCTAAAAAACATATCTCTGTGGATGTTGGGTGAAATTTATATACTCTGTTACAACGAGGTCATGAACCATTTTGATATTTTCATGAACTATATATTTAATGTAATGGGGATTTTGGTGGCTTGTTTCATTAGGCTTATGTCCGGTGCATAACACAGAGCTTCTTGTCTAAATGTTAACTCGTCAATTCAAGGCTGTTTTGCCTTTAGCTTTGATGACACTGCCTATTAACCTCTCTGATCTGAATAGTTTTAAAGAAGCCAACACTTTTTACATTCCAATTTGAGCTGTTAACCATTAGGCGAGCCATAAATCATAAAAATGGGAATATGAGATTAAATGTGACAAAAAACATAAATGTCATCCTTATTTTGTGTGCAGATAACTATCAGTGAACACATCGTTTTTAAACCTCTTTATTTATAAACTACTTCTTATCTAAATCCTCTAAAAGCTTTACATGGTTTTTTTCTCCTTTTTTCTCTTTTTCCCTCTAAAATGTTTGAGAGTTTGAGTTATTAAAGAGAGAGTCACCGTCCATTACAAGATATTTGTGTGAGAATTGGTGGCGAAATATAATTTAGTTTATCATTATGAAATCTGACTCTGGTTTCCTTAGTTCACGACTTTAACAACCTTTTATAAAAAGCTGAATTGATTGGCAATGACATATTTTAGGTGAATCTAAACTTAAGTGAGGTAAACAATGTTTTAGTCCTTTGGTTGTTGGCTTTGTCAGGTAGAGCAAATTTAGTCAAGGGAAATGAGGAAATATGAAATTCAGATTTAGGCGCTATCTTGTGTTATTTTAAATGGTACATTACCATACTATTGATGAACCCTTTTTGATTTTGTTGGAATTTATTTGCCTTCTAGTTTAGAGGTACATTGACAGTTGATTCTGTAATCAATTGAAATTGTGTTAGAAAGCTCGTTCAAATGGTCATCATGCTAATAATGTAGACTATTCGCGTACTGGTGTAATCTAATCACCGAAATAAAGATTACATAAACAAATCACAATAAACAAAAAACACACGAGAAGACGCTGAAGTAGGATTATAAGAACTTTGAAATTCACAGACTTCCATTCGCAACCTTTTTAACGTAAAAGCGAAATTTTTCTTTTAAAATTTTCCAAACAAACACGAATGAGTTTCCACAAAAAAGGCTTTACAAATAAAACCTCTCGAACTATCCGATAAAGCTCAAATGTAAAGTTTTTTTCTTCTGAAAGGACGACCACGCTATGCTAGCGTTGTTAATTTTAAGACTTTTGTAATTCCTACAAAAACAAGACCAATCAACAAGCTTCGTATTAAATTACACTCACGATTTGTCCGCTATACTCTAACTCTTAACAAAATTGTTCTTCTGCTTTGAATGTTTTGGTTGGTTTGTTATGATTCTCTTGGGTTTTCGATTTTCGATTTTAAAGCATTTTTTGAATGTATGATGAAGTGGGGAAGATTATTATTCTACTAAGTTTTATAAACGTCCAGGTTTTCCTTTGTTGGCTATTTTTTTTGCTTCAAAACAAATGTGTTTTGATCATGTTAACTCGTAGTTTAGCATCGTTTTTATTTATACGTTGTTATTTTCGACCACGTACTAAATTTGTTAGGTTACAGTATTCATTGATAAAATCGATGAAACAATAAGTGTTTTCCAAATAGTTCTCAAACCTTTGTTACTTGGTGAGATATTTTATCAATAAAAATATTTTCTTTTTATCGTGTCAAAATTCTTATCGAAATAAAACTATGATTCATGAAAATATTTTGCAATAGAAACTTCACATCTACTACTAGTAAGAAATATCTAAGAAATATCCTTCTAACTTTCTTATTAGACTTTAAAACCCTCTTGGTATTTGAAGGAAAGCACTCTAAAAGATGTTTCAATATATTTCACCATGAAACTAGAAAGGATTCGATGGTTAAAATGATCTCAAAGAAAGTATATCGAGACAAGAAAGTATTGATTTGGGACCGAAATAATCTTATAGATAATTTTTTGGAAACATTGAAACTATTTTTATACTTTTGTTGTGATTTTCAATTCTGTTCTGTTCTTCTCTTTAAACTTTCACAAGTTTTCATTTTCATTCTCCTCTCTAAAGAATGAAACAACTTTGCTTTTTGCTTTTTCCCCAAAATGCTTTACTTTTCAGGTTGATCATGAGGAAAGTTTTATTTAATATAATAAGTAGATTTGTGTATGAATGTGGATGGCTTTACCATTGCTGGTGATGTTTTGTCATCGTTAAAGGCTAATTTTTCTTAAATGAGCATCCTTCCAATGAACCACTTCAAAGTTTGATTCTGTTTTGACTTGAAATGTTTATGAATTAGATGTGACGTCATCAATATTTCCCTTTATTCTGACAGACGGATTTTTATTGTTATTGTCGTCGAGTTTTCCGTTGTTTATTTTGTAGTCGCTCTTTGATAAACACAATTTTAATTATCAGAACAACAAAGATAAACTTGTATGTCCCTTATAGCTGACACTTTACCCCAAGGTTCTCTCTCCTCCTTAGTACTTTCTATAGACGGCTGTTTGAGTTCGATTGCAACCATCTGATTGGGGAGAATTTGGTCTGAAAAAATGTCTGAAATTTCGCTGAATAGAATTTATTCCCAATATAATACAAAGGTTATCTTTGGTAGGGGTAATAATGGGCGCTATTCAATATTATGCGCTATTTAGAGATTATTTGGTGTATTAGTGATAAAACTCTTAGTTTAGATGATCCAATTTTTGGACCTACCTGGAGGTCCTATAAATTGACCTGTGTACTTTTGTCTGTTTGACTGTTAGTCCGTTTGTCTGTCTGTTCAGCGTTCTCGACATCTAGTCATAGGATCGTCCTGATTGGGATTTGCACACTCCGACAGAGACGGAGCCGGATTTAAACCGGCATTTTTAACCCAAATTGGCCCAAAAATTGGTTTTTTGGACTTTGCTCAAAATTTGGTCATAGGAACTTTCTGATTTGTTGCATGAAACTAGAGGGCCATAGTATGTTAAAACTGTATGGCTGAAATGTATTTTCCCGGAAGAATCTTGTTTGGGTCTAAATTGACATTTTTACTTTATAAGAATTCTTTTTACAAGCATAAAATAATTTTCTTAAGCAAATAATTCATGATCTTGTGAAAATAACCAATTTTTTTTTACATTCTTTTAAGCATGAAAACACTGTTCTAACTTCTATATAAATAGTTCTTAAATTTTGAAAAGCATTTGCAAATCCAATTTTATTTATAAGCACATTTTGTTAAAAAACAAACAAATAATTGTCTAGAGAGCCCAAATTTGATAGTATTCGGCTGAACTTTGATATGTTTGATAATTGGGTGATTATCTAGAGGGATGTTACTCATCTATTGAAAATTTTCTAATAATTTACTAATAATTTACTTGTTTTTCATAAGCACATTTTGTTATAATCAATGAAATAATTGTCTAGAGAGCCCATTGATATGTTAAAAATTTGATATCCTTGGCTGAGTATCTATGAGATTTTTTTTTATTTTCATAAAAAATTACAAACGTTAACCATTATTAATATGACAATTTTTTTTTATCATGGTTCCGTTAGCAAGTTCCAATCATGTTCAACTTGTTTGATATAGAACTAGATTATGTATGTATGGAATTATGATGAGATGAGTTAGTGAAAGAATTACTAAATCTGGTCTCAATCTCATCAACACTGTCTGACACAGTTGTAACGCATTAAATAAATTTCTAAAATGTAATTTCGTTCTTGGAGTCTCACAGTGTGTTTTTAAAGGGTTGCTACTGTATTTACGTGGTCTTGGGTTATTGTAATATTGTAAATAGTTTTCAAACATTAACGTACGTTGAACTTGAACTTACAGAATTCGAACTCGTATAACTTGAACGTATCGAAGTTACATCCCGTACAGATCCTTCTAAAGAAAGTGGACCACTCGGTTACACGGGAACTTTGATGTATAAACTGACAACTGTTTTATATTTTCTATTGTTTTTATCTTTAGCGGAGAAATTTTATCGGGCGTTTTCTCACTCTCCTTCACCAAGTTACATTCCAAACAAAATACAACGTTGAAATCACCAGCACAAATCATCTTCAAAGTTCCTAAAAATCAGGTAAGACTTTGTTTTTATTAGAAAAACTTATCATTATGAACTGTCAAGTAAACCTGGAGTAAGCATGATTGTCATACCCGCAGTGTGATTAGAGTTAAGATATCTTTACCAAGAACTTGAAATGATACTTTATCCTTCTTGCTAGTCGCTCAGTTTCTGCATTAATGTGGAATTCAAAAAGAAAGACAGGCAACCATGTTTTCCGAAAACGTGAAATTACGCTTTATGTTTTCTGTATCAGGGATTTAACTGTACACAAACATTTTGGGAAATCACCGGTCAAAGACCCGGTCATACTGTGTTCATTTTGTTCATGAAAATTGCATCTCTTATACGTTCTCTGTTCATCTCCTTGTCATAAGAAAAATTCAAAACAAAAAAATTACTATCTTTTGAAAAAATTATCAAGGTTCTTGTGGTAATGATTTCATTCTGCTATATGTAGAGAAAGAGGGAGCGAGGTTTCGTGTCATTCATTCAAATCTTTATTTTTGAAAATAACATATTAAATTTTGGAGGTTTTTAGATTTAGTGAGAAGAAAAAAATTTTATATTTCTATATAACAAGATACCAACTGTCTGATTCTTAGTGTATCATATTGCTTAAGTATATCTATATACTAAACCTATTGACATATTGACATATTTTGTCCCAGATTGTCCCAATAATTGCATTAATTTTATCTGAACTTCTTGTGGCTAATCATCATTTACGCTCTCAGAGATAGAAATTGTGAATGGTTACGCTTAAATCAGGGTAACTTTACAACATACTAACAAACATGCTCAGCGTAACATAATCTTGTGTTAAATCTCCTCCTTCTTTTCTGGCACACCGACATTGATTGATTGCAAGGTGGTTGATATTCATGTCTCTCTATCTGTTCTTGTAGGTGATAAAACGTGCACTGTTAAATTTTATGTTTTAAAGAACAATCGCTTATGCATTCTAAAGGGCGACCGAAACTTTCCAGTACTGTTTTAACAGCTGATATCAGTTTGGAAATAATGGAACTATTTGTGCTACTGAGTCTGGAAAATAAATATTTTCAGCTAGGCTCGCTACCCGTGGCAGTCCTGCTAAGGCATTCAAACATGCTCTAAGATGGGTGGGTAATCAACTCAATCAACATTTTCAATTAATTTTACAATTACTATTTTTTAGGAAGTTCACAAAGAAGGTGCATGCGTTTACTGGGATTTCAATAAGTAAGTTTTTAATCCTTTATACCTTCGCAAGTATTGTTAATCCTTTATGCATTCGCAAGTTGTTAATCCTTTATGCATTCGCAAGTTCAGAGATTTAGGTCCTTGCTTCATTTAAAGTTCCCGAAAAATAATAAAGAAGTCGAATATGACGAATGACTTTTGAAAGCACAGACGAGCTATTTTTCCACATACTATTGGTAGCATAGGGTATATTTAAATTCATTATAGAGTATCTTAAAGGTTGATATACACTTCGCTTTACATTTTGTCAACAATTTTACCACATTAGGTTTCACACGCAGATGTTATTTCTAAAAGAAATCCCTTTTTCCATATTTTCCCAACATCAAAAAAATGTCTTTCTTTTTGGCTCGTCGTCGTTTTGTTGTTTATAATCAAGCTTCTGTAATCCAGCCAACTATTATCCAATATAACCTGGACACAGTAATGTAAAGGGATGGTTATAGTTACAGTCGAAGCTCTAATTAGCGGACATAATCGGGGATTCGACTTGGTGTTAATTGGAGCTGTCCACCTTTTGGAACGTTTGGTATATAAGCTCTAAATTGGGGAAAAAATCTGTCCGCTAATCAGAGCTGACCAATTTTCGACCCTGAAGATTTAAGAGTAGATTTAAAAAAATTTCCAATCGATTGAAAATTAGTTTTGATATTTTTTCAATTAATCATTTCCTTGACCTGCGCTAAACATTATTATTGTATACCCGAAGTCAAAAACTGCCATTGAATAATTATCAATATCCCACCCCTATTATTCAACGCCAACACTTTTTTTGTTGTCTCGATTTCATTTTCAGATTTCTTGTTGATTGTTTGACGGATTGTTTTGGTTAAGCGTTATTTTTACCTACCTATATTAGGGT
>JAUJPO010089114.1:0-24075 GCA_032270745.1 Tiaropsis multicirrata | reverse complement strand
AATTAAATCCGCGCCAAATATTTCAAATCCGCTGTGCGCCAAATTAAATCCGCGCCAAAATTTCTCCACTTAAGGTATATATTAATTGCTTGATATCATTGAAACAGTACTCCAAAAGAGAAGCTTTATACTTTTTAAACTTTCTTTTCATTTCACCCACACGACACATGCACATTGTTAGGAAATATCTTGTATGATTTTTAATACTTTGCTAACTCGAAAGAGCTTCTCCAGGTTCTAATTTTTATTGCAGCCCCAACACGTACCCCAACATTTTCCGGCCTTGTGCTGAATTAAAAATTAGAAAGCCACGCACGTTCGGGTCAGCTTTCAGGGATTGAAGCTAAAGATGTTATTTCAAAAGTAATTGGTTAATTGCTTTACCATGTTTGGGGCGAGTTTTATTTTGAAGCCTGAACATATATTTTTTCATTATTACCTTTTCACAAGCAAAAAAATCAAAACAATTCACATCCTTTCTCAGTTTACTGTAGAAACAAATGCACAAATCTTTTGTTAGTGCATGAGGACAGTACACAGAAAAAGTAACACTATCCTCCATTGATAGACTTACAGACACTAATCCATGAAACACATGTAACACTCTGATCTAGCCTCTGGCCTCTGCTTTTCTGCTCTGTCATCTTGATTTAGCTCACCTTGTAGTGCCCCCGCTTTGCGTAACACTCCGCTTGTTTTTTTTCTAGAAGTTTCGAGAACATTGAGAAGTTCACGCGGTACGGGAGGACGGTCAAAAGCGGTCAAAAATCTTCCAATCCACGACCTGCCACGACCCACAGAAGAAGACGATCGTAATACTTTCGCTAGGAGGCGAAATTAACAAGTTTTCTATTTTAAGAAATAGCACCTCTCTACGCGGAAATGAACGTTTGAATTTTCGTAAATATCGGGATCTGTGTACAGAAAAATCTAAACTAGGTGCGTGATTGAATTTGGCAATAGCGAGTTTATGCGCGTGTGATATGCCAAATCTCGTTCCCAGACTTCACTATTCAACGTTTTATGGCTCAATAGATATTCTAATAGCGCAGAGGATACTAGACTAGAGTAACTAGTTGCTGTATTTCGCTGCAGCTCCGCTTGCTACACGCTCACTACGTTCACTGAATACAGTTATTCCAAACCTCTCGTTCCCGTGTAGCTGCTGCCTTCCTTAGATGTAGTAGCTGTTTCTCAGCCCCCCTCTCCAGAATCATACCCTAATTCTCCGTCACCCGTTGCAACCATAGTAATCCACTTCCTTACACAGTTGATATGATAGGGCAGAAATTTGATTGAAACACATTGCCTGCGCAAGGCCCTGCGATTCGAAAAGTTATCATGACTCACCACATAAGCCACCAGAAATAGCGTTTTTTATAAGAATAATTTCCCGCCCGCGCGCATCACTTTATAAGCACAATTCCCGCGTTTTGTGTCTCATAAAAACCAGGCGCTTGCTAGTCTAAGAGCCAACCAGCCTATGTCCCCCTAGCATACCTTCACAAGTTTCTTACTCATTGTTGCATGTCGCAAAGAAAAAGTGGGATCGACTGAGGCAAATGATATCCCCAACCTCGTTTGCATGGTATTTGTGGAGCCATAATCTCGATATCAATTATGTCGTAAAAAGGTGCGCAAAAAGCAAGAGCAGCCGCCGGGTGGACTTTTCTCAAATGTCTACTATTTTTCCAGGAGGGGAAATTTTAGGAGAAAATACAGGAACATTTTGCTTGGCGATCGAACAGACAAGAAAATCTAGGAGGAAGTAAATTTTATCACAAACATTCTGAACAGTTATTTTGTGTTTTCTAGCAGTCGGCTGCTCTTGAAAAAGAGCCCTAGGTCCGTTGAGGATATACCACCCTAGTCAGATTTGCAGACCCATGCCATACTAAAACCGAAGCACGTTTCGTTAGAGGATGAGAGTAGCCTAATACCACCCTCTGCCTGCTGGACATGGAGGGTGTTGCGTGTGAAAGTGCGTGAATTACAAAATTTCCCTCGATTTCCAGTTTCACCAGTTTGTAAACATATGGTTTTCTTAACAATATTAATTCAAAGACCAAAGAGGAGTAGAGTCAATTGAAACCGCCATCCATTATTAATTGTAATCAAATTAGTTTTCGCGCCTAATTTATATTTGTGGTCTTTCTTTTTGTCGTCTACGTAAACAATAGAATAATTCGAAATTTTGCAAACAGTGCGTCTTTCATACTAAAGCCTGAAATGATTGCTATAGTTTGATTGACAACCTTAAAAAACTCGTGAAAATATTGTAACAAAAATTATACGCCTCTCTCTTCTCACGTACTCACTCAAAATTTACAAGCGACACACGCTGATTTTATATTTCAAAAGGCTCAGGTTACAGGAAAAAAATTATTGTCAATCATGTCTTTTGGGGAAGGAATCCAAGAAAAGGTTGGTAATCAATTGATCTAACAGATAGCAAGTTTCTTATATCATCATAATCTGTTTTTCATTTGTTTGGATTTCTCCATAACAACGGCTGTGTGGTTTATTGACTTTATTGTTATTGACTTTGTTATGATTTTTTCTAAATAAATGGCGGGTAAATTTTGATTTACTTCTTTCACTTTCGATATCTAAACATTTCAGGTTTGAGGTATAATTATTTGAGTTGCTTTTTCGTTATGGATGTTTGGGGTTTACAGGTTAAAGCTTCAATTTTGCTTTAACTTTGGTTTCATGTCTGTAGCTATAAATTTCTTGATACTTTCTAAAAAGTGTTAGTAAATTAATAAAAAGAGTTTAAAAAAAGTCTGAAAGCTCTCAAGTTTAAGTTATATACAGATTTTTTTTTTTTAATTACAGGTTAAAATTATAATTTAGAGAGCAAAACTGTTCATGTGATCGTAAGATAGCTATCTTCATGGTTGTATCAACCATTAGAGCTGAGAACAAGAAAAGTTACAAACTTACAAAATCTCCCATTTAAGTTTCTTAATCTTTTAGTACTTACCTTAAGATTAAAGGCTTTCTTTTCACTTATATACTTAATTGAAATCAATTTCCCTTTGTTCCTCTGTTGAATGTTATTTTCTATGTTAAACTTTCTCTACATTGTTCATTTAAAGCTTTAAACAATGTGTTTTTATGTTTCTAATCAGCTTACACAAGATTTTGGATGCTTAAAAATCTTTTTTAAATTTTGTTATAGCCAGACCTACCAATTTTAGCTGGCACACAATTTGAGTTATTCTACTTGTACAACATTCAATATAAAATTTCATTAAAGAGTTATTAATATTACTTCTGAAAGCTTTATCATTGTCATCATTCACTTAAATCTGCCATTTCTTTTTATTTAGCAGCCAAAATCAATATTAAATCTCTTTGAAAGTTAAAATGTGCACAACTTTGACCTTATCTTTCCACTAGCAATAAATAAAAAAGAGGTGGGTCTAAAAAGGGTTGACAGAGTTAGGTTTTTCAACAAAATAATATAATTTATTTTTCAAAACTCATTAAATTAATTATACTAGCCAAAAATAACACTCAATTGTCACATGAAAATAGGCAGATGCTTTCAAAGAAATTGAAACTCATTTTGATAGTGAGCTTTTATAACATGCAGTGTAAGCAAAAAAGCTACCGTAGATAGTCCTTTCACAAACACCCCATCCCTACAATGAAAACATACCATCTGACAAATTTGGCTAATTTTTTGTGCAGGGACCGTGTTCATTTAAAAAATTTGGAAGTCCGGGCATGAACTAAAAGCAATCACAAATTTTCAAATGAAGCGCCAAGCTGAGAAAAAAATATAATTTTGCGCAGAATGGCACAATTCAAAAAGTTGTATCACTTCACAATGCGTAATTCCTTAGATGGCTATTTTCATCGTGTATTTAGAGTTTCAACATACCAATAGAAAATTCACCATCTGAATATCAGGTTACCCCCTCCCCAATCTCGTCTATTACCCTATATAATCAAAAGCTAAGCTTTTGTTGACAACAATTTATTGGACTTGGATTGATACAGAAGTACCTTAACATGTTGACTGTCAGAAAATATTCAAACATAATTTATAATAGGGGTGACAGAATTAGGCAGGTGGTGACAGTGATAGCCCTATCTAAAGTATCTTATAATGCCTTTAAAAATAAAAAAGACAATTTCAAAATATTTTAAAAAGTCTACAGTAAATCAAAATCTCAAAACTTTTATATAGTTATAATACACGCTTTTTTTTTTATAAGAATAGTGTACTTTGACTGAGGGTGAGCATTATTCTTATTTTTCTATTGTTCTAAACAATAGACCTATTGTCCTAAATCCAAAATCTCACCCTGATATTCTTATAGAAGCTATTCTTATAAAAGAAAAAGCGTGTAGTCGTTGTATTTCGCTGCAGCTCCGCTTGCAACACGCTCACTACGTTTGCTGAATAAGGGGATATGAGGATAAGGATATAAAGGAATAAGAGTATTAGCTCCTTACGCTTCGGCGGCTATCTTGATTCAAGGCCGTTTAACAATTGTTACATCATAACGGGCAGAGTACCTTTTTCAAAACATAAATAAATCCTCTTCCACGGCATTTTCTGGGAAAGAGTATTAAGCGGCCTCTATAAGAAACTTTTTCGTTAGAGCATGAGAAGAAGCCTAGCTTATATCCGTTATGTTTATAAAAAAAAAGTGTATCACTATTAAATTTCGAGCACAAATGCATCATATATTTTTTTCTAGGCATACAAATAAAAATGCAGAAATTTTTAACGATAAATGCCACTTTCTTTCCAAAAACGAAAAAACTGGTATTAATTTTTGCGCACTCCCTGACTGCGCATAATTTCAGTATTAAATTTTGCGCATTTTTGGTCCTGTGCGCGAAAATTAGTACTGATAAGGTAGACGAAAGGTCTTAAGAGTAACCCTGTCTTCCTGCCAAGATTAAAAGGACGGATACAAGTGTTTTTGTTCGTAAGGTAGGGTAGGGTATTAAGATTTAAAATCTTTGCTGTCGTCAGCAAACTGTTTTGCCTGGACCGTGTTTTTTGAAAAATTCAGAGCATAATTATGCTACTCAACACACTAAATTGTGAATTTTTTTAAGGGGTGCAAAAACTGGGGATAATAATAAGTGCATAATAATTTGCACTGGTCGTTAATTGCCTGCCTAAGCATGAATTCCACCTCCAGGTAGTTTCCAAATTGAACTTATTGAAGTTTTCCGTAGTAAAGTCTCTTAAACGAATTTGGAGAACGCAAAGATTAGTCTCTTTTATTCAAGCAATTTTTAGATACTTTGGTACAAAAGAACGACATAGTCAAATTATTACCTCGCTGCCAAATTATTTTCTCTATCCGCAAAAAAAATTAAAATCTTTTGCGCCAACATGTTTTTACGCCATGTTTAATTTTAATTTTTCTGCCATCCGCCAAATTAAGTTCTCACTAAAATTTGTTACCCTAAAAGGGTTATTCAGGACGTCTAGACGCGTCTATGTCGGCCTGTACATAATAAATGTTTGTTTACAAAGTTTTGTAGGGCCGCCACACGCACCACGAATCCATTGCTTTAACAATTTTGTAATTCCCCATGAGATTTCGAGCTGTTTAGATTTTACTGAGTAGATATGTCTTTTTATAAGCATCGTTGCCGTTGGGTGAAATTTAGTCTACTCCAAGAACAATAGAAATTTCAGCATATTGCCCAGAAGGCATTTACTAAGTGTTAACTGGTCGTCAGGATGTTTGTGGGGAAAAAAACGTAAAGAAGAAACTTTCTCCAAACCTTCTTTATAAAACCATTGTCGTCACTCGACTGCGAAATTCGAGTAATTTATCCAAAAAATACATTACGGTGGTACCAGGGGGGAAATGCCTGTTTTCAGTCTTTCAAAAAGGTTCATCCCTCTTTATCCTATCAAGTGGCATCCTTAAGGTGGCACCTGGATTGACACTTAAGGTAGTTACGGGGGAATTGAGTTTTTATTTCGCAAAAAATGGTCCAATTGAGCTCATTTTTGGCCCAGTTGTAGATTTATATATTTTAGGAAGAATTTTTTTCATCACTAATGACGTCATAAACCTAAAAAAGGGAAAAAAAGTATGATCAGCCTTACGAAGATACAATGCCATATATTTCTTTGTTGAAGCTATAACTTTGGAGAAATACTCTTAAAAGGTAGTTTCGTGTGGTGATGGAATTAAAATTCTATTAAAATCCATTTATAGCTAGACAGGAATCCAAACTTCGACTTTGTTCAAAAATGCCATTTTTCGCCCCTCGTGGATTGTTCAACACCCCATAAGTCAAGAAATCAGAGCTAACTCAAAATTTTAATTATATCACCACATGCCTTAAGAAGCGATCAAACAGCATGCAGACTTTCAAAAACGTATCTTTACTGGTTGGGTTGCAATCTTCGACAAGAGTTTTCTAATTGGTACCCATATCCTATTCGAGGCCATTCAGGAGCCGAATTACTTATTAATCAAACTCAAATTTGTATTGAATGTAAGGTAAAGATGACAAGTTTGGCCTTTCAGCAAAAAAAGTCTCTATTATAAAGCAAAATGAGTGTCTATATTATTTGCCAAAAACCTCGTTTGTAAGCATTCGGAGACAGAAGAAAAATCAAACATTTACCCTCTCAAATTTAACTTCTAGGACAATTTTCTCATGGAATCAGTACAAAGAACAATAAAAAACGACTTTGTATCAACCATATATCCCTTAGTGGTACCCCAAACCTCTCAAAGCTATTCAAAGTCTTTTAAAGTCAGTACTATCCCCATGGGCTTTCGCCTTGAAGCGTGCCAACGCACTATACAATATTACGCCATTTAACTACTTGTGGTTAGAAAATACCTGTCGAGTGGGAAAGTCCCTTTTTAAGGACCATTGATATCTATAGGATGAAGGGGTGAACTTTTTGAAAAACTGAAAAACAGAATTAATTCCCCTGGAACCACCTTAAAGTGTTTAAAGCAATATTAAAGGCTGAAAATTCTTCTTTGTTAATTCTAATTTTGAATGAAAAGACATAAAATATCTTCACCTATGTAAATATTCTTCAATATTTACCTGATAACCTGCGTTTTTCTTTTCAATTGTGAATCCAATTCATTCATTCGATCGAAACTACATCCCTTCAGCTCTTTGCTCTCTTTAACAGCAATGTTCATTTCTTGCAGCTTAATAAGAATCAAATAAAACTCTTTGAAGTTATAGTATTATTTAGCTCAAAATCTCTCTGGTAAAGGCCTAGTACTTTTGTGTTGACAATTTCAAAGTAAATATCTACAAATTACAAATGGGAATAGTCTATCCAAGGATAGAACCAGAAAATTAATATTTTTTTATTATACACTTTAAGAAACTTTTTTTCTAAACATAAAACTCTGGAAACTTATTAAACTTTTATACTTGAGATTGACAGTCTTGTAGTTTGTATGTTCTTTTTTCCAATTCTGTCATCAGTTTATTATTTTGAAGGAACATTTTTGAATTTTCTTCACGCAGGACCAGAATCTTTTGACGAAATGTGTTAATATCTTCATGATGTCTACACTGAGTCAACGATGATACGGGATTGAAATCCTGAAAATAAAAATACAAAAATAATTACCACAATAGTCAAACCTAAATTTTAACAACTTTTCAGTTTGTATCCCAAATGCTTGTCTGGGTTTTTTGGATTTTTCTCCAGATTTAAAAAAAAAGCCATCCTGAAAAAGATTTCCAGTTTCCAGCCTGCGGCAGAGTGAAAGATCTTTATTAGTTGACCAATTGGGCTTGTTTAAGAAAAAAGGATTTTGATTGTGGCCAAAAGGCTGAATATCGTACTAAAAATCAATTATATTTTGCAAACAAATTCCTGGCCACCCAAAATTTTACTGACCCGGACTGTTGAAACAGAGATTTTTAAGGATGGGCGCAAACAGAATAATTTCTAGAAAATGGCAATATTGTAGTATTACCTTGTCATATTCAAAGGCTTTCCCACTATCAATTTCACCAAGTGAAGAATATGGTCGGTTACGAGCTTGATTTACATTGTGAAGTGTTAAAAGGTTTTCTAATGCATCTTCTACGCTTCCTGATGGTGTTAGGTCAGCCAGTGTTAAAATTGGTGCATGATCAGATAATATGCTTTTATCAGTTTCATTTCTTTCAGCTCTAAATAACAATAGAGTTATTAAAAAATCATAAAGAATATTTGTTACTTGAGGCTTTACATGTCATTACTAAAATGAAACTAAAGTTTAGTATGCTGATAATTACTGATTTTAATTTCTTTTTCAGGTTCTGCAAGACAAATTTGTTCAAGTAACTCCTTCTTGGAGTAGTTGGTATATACATCTATAACAAAAAATTAAAGATTTATACCTCAGACTGTTATTTGGGGAAATCTTTGGTGTAGTTGTGGAAATTGTTAGATTTTGAAGCGATTTTTCAGTATCCAGCAATCTTTGTCTCAACCCAATACAATCCCTTAGTAATGGATCATCCTCAAGAGCACTGACAGAGCTTGTATTGCTTTGTCTTCTTTGATCTTGACTCCTTGTGAATGACATTTTGTTAATTTTTGCTGAGAGTTATTATATAGATTAAATAATTCAGATATGTGAAATAGAAATTACACTAATTTGGCAAAAGACATAGGTACTTTTTTAGCATGTGATTTGTTAGGGCCATGCGGTGCGGTCAAGGAAAATTACACATTTTTCAGATCAATAAATGCAAAGATTTTGCTGTGTTCAACAAAAGAAAACAATCAGGGAAGAAAGGGACTTACTTTGAACACGTCAAAAACAATGAAGGCAAGTTGTGGGGCAGTTAAAACTTGGAACTATACCAGAATAATTTTGCTCATTTAATGGTCTTCTGTTGTCAGGTTGCCTGTAAACTTGACAACCATTGTTCTGACTGGGGTTCTAGTCCCCCAACAAATTTAGGTCCCCCTAAGATTTAAGAACCCCCACTTTTCAATAAGGTCCCAGTATAGGATGACCACATTTTTCTGTGAAAAACATTTCTTCATTTTCCTCAATTGTGGAACCGAGTACGTCAGGTACGGCGGCTGCCGTACCAAATTTTCTCTGAAGACTCGTCGGTTTTGGCAGTGATCAATTTAAATTTAATTAAGTGTTTGTTTTTGGGAAGTATTGTTAACATTTCTACAATATTCCTTAGTCATTTAAGCCATTTCAAAGTCTTTAAAGATGTAAAATTGCTCGCTTCTCTCCCTGTACCTAATTTCAATTGGTTCCATCGTGCCTGATAACTAACTATTAACTAAGAGTAGTGACATGGATATGGGTCGTGATACAAAGGAAAGAATTCATAAAAATAATTGGACATTGTCCACCATATGGTTAGGCAAACTGGAGAAAAGAAATGCATTTTTAGTTTATAAGCCCCCACCTGTTGTTGGGGACCATGTTACAATACTGAAAATGAAATATTTTGCCTAAAATACTAACCACAATAAAATTATTCACAATTTTTACTTTACTTAGATACCATGGTTGGATCGGACAAGAAAAACTTTGAAAACTGATACTTGTAGATGGCCTATGTGGTTTCTCCAATTTAACGTGTACTCTAATTTAACGCGTAGCCTGATTTTTGCGAGCAATCGTAATTAATTTTGCTCTAATTATTAACGCATAGCAGGAATTCCAAGTAATTAATTTTCCTCTAATTATGAAATATGCTGCTTTAACACCCACGTTGGATGAAGACATTATATAATTTATTCCCCCCTAATTATTAACACATACTTTGAATGCCGAAATCTTGTAATTAATCTTTCTCTAATTCTATTACGACGACAATATACTTTCTAGGAAATTTTTGTAAATAATTTTAAAAACGAAAGACATTATTACAACGTTTTTTATTGTTTCCAAGCAGCATAGTAAGCTGCTAAATTCATTTTTTCCAATCCAATCTTTGTTCCCCTTATTGTTCAAATTCAACCGCTGGTTGTCGGCGGTTGGTTGGTTGTTGGTTCACCTCTGGTGGAAAAACGCCTAGTCTCTAAAACATCTAGCAACACACCTGCCTCAAGTAAATGACCCGGTAGAAGTTTCTTTCGGTGAGGATAATCAAAGAGACATAAATTCTAATGGGATACTACGCGGTAGGCGTAAATTTGGTGACAGGTGACAACTTTTATCCATAAATATGTATCAAGATACATACTTATCGAAATTTCTACTTATATATTTCCCTTATTTGGCGGTTGGGAGTCCAACCGCGGGTCTGTGAAATTGGTATGTATAGCATTACCTTGGTTAAAAATAGATTTCATGTTGGATTTTCATGTTATTAGCAAAACCCAGCAGGCACGGAACGTTGTTTTAACGTCCAAACACCGTTATTTCAACGTCAGCATGTTATTTGGACATCGAAATAATGTTGGAATAACGTTGTTTGTCTGCTGGGAACTTGCTGATGAAAAAACGCTCCCCAAGGTAAAACTTCAAAAAAAGGAAAACAATGGTAACAAGGTAAAAAATGGTTCGCCAATTCCCCCGAAATTAGTCACTAAGAGACTTTCAAATTCTTATAAAAAATTTTGAAATATGTAGGCTGTTTCCGTTAAATCTCGTCGTTATTGTCTGCCTTACTTTTGGTGTCTTTGTTAATTAACAATCTTATAATTTTGTTTAAAATAATTGGGGGCTTGAGATTTTATTGTACATTGCTCAACTAACTTTCCCGTGTTCTTATAAAATGAGTCAACGAAAACCCCCTAACAAATTTTGAAATTCTTTACTCTGTTTGGGAGTTTAACTGAATTACAAACACGTGCACAACGTCATTAATGACTTTCTTATTATAAGTATTCGTCAAACCAGTCTGGCCAGTTTCCTTTCTTAATAGTTCGCTGCATTCATGTAATTTATAGAAAAGCAATTATTACATAAACCTTTGTCTCAGAGTTTGAATTTCTTATGGTCTATTGATTTTACATGTAAACATTGATAATTATACAAATTATACGTTGGAAAACTTTTTCTCTTTGGAAATTGAAATCTCATCTTCAATTGACGATTGCAAAAGAACGAAGAACAATAATGACGTAGAATTTTGACCCAGTAAGGTCACACCTTCGCTCTTTTCAGCTTTGTAAAAATCGTTTTCTAAAAATGTATAAAACGGCCAAGCGTGTGGGTGGGTTTTATGAGGTCACATAAAGAAAACGGACAGATGGTTGAGGAGAAAACGTGCTTAAAAGATTGTGTTGCAAATTAAGTCCGTGTTGCAAGTTATGGGCTCTACTTACGGTAGTGCATAGTCCATAGACACATTAAAAAAAACTCTGCAGAGTGAGTCATGATGTATGAACAAGAACAAGCATTAAACTAATTTTTATTAACAATGGTTGAGAATTTAGAAAAACGCTTATTATACTGACACTCTTAAATGAGTAGCATATCACATAATTTGTAACACACAAACAAATGAAAATTTGCTATATACAAACTATACTCGCGGGAATCCATGTGCCGTTACCATGGTAATTTGTCTAAAACAAAAGAACAATATAATCGCACATGATTGCAAAGTTAATTACAACACAAGTAGCACGCACTTCATCTTACTTAGAAGTGAAAATGTATTTATCATCTTATTGGCTGAAGAACGAGCTGAAAATTCTTCATTTTAGCCTTTTTTAAATGTTCGCTGAAAAGTATCACATGTTAGTGAAAGAATGATTCAAAACTGCAAGTTCGTGTTTTATTTAGGGTGTTGACTGTTTTTCAATATGCAACTTGAACACCCAACAATTGGTGGGTACTCCTATATACCAAGAAGGTCGAGCACTCAACAAGACAAGCAAGCAGCTCCCGACATTATTGAGTGATTGAACTCGCGTATGTAAAGAAATACCAAATTTTTGTCCGTGTGCGTTGCAAACTATGCTTTTATTCAAGCAAAATACAAGTAGCAGATGACAGATGTATGAAAACAAAAATGAAATGTTATAAACACGAGATTTAGGTTCAAGAAGTCAACTATAAAATCGACCCGCCATTTTCAAACAAATCAAAATCAAAACAAAATTTAAATTTCTAGGAAAGTTTATTTTGCCGAATGCAATTTTATTCGATAAAACCATTCGAAAAAGCATTCTGCAAATTGTGCAAAGTTTTTGAATTAAAAGATTGGGTCAGCAAGGCATAAACAACAACAAGAAAAATGGCGACTGCACATGGAGATTGGTGTCTGATTGAAAGCGATCCAGGGGTATTTACAGAGCTCATCAAAGGATTCGGTAAGATTTCTATCCATTTGATCTTGACACTTTTCAATGTCAAATTTTTTTTCTGTTTGTTTAAGTTGTAGGGTTCAAGGTTTTGAGTGAAATACCATGGAAATAGATAGTACAGTCAGTCAGAGAATCCATCCAAAAAAGTGTTAGGGGTGAAGTCCATATTCAAACTTGCCACGCGTAACGGGAAAAGACCGTTAGTAGGTAGGTATATCCAAATGCTGAGAGTTATACTGTGGCAATAATGACCAAAATGAAATTTCAAGGCCAAAAACCCCATAAAAACGAAAGGAAGTCTCACTGTAGCTTGGCTCATCGCCTCCTCGATTCGTCGCGTTATTGAAACTTCTTAGTATATGTTCTTCCCCGTAGAGTTTCTCTTTTTCAACACGGAGGAGCGAGCTCCCGGCTGATTCCAGGCAGAATACGCCATTTCCCATGTTATGCCGCCCCCGCTTGTCGACACTCTTTTATTTGAGTAAGAGAGACAAGTCTCGATTTCGCCGTCTCCAATTTTCATATACAAAGATCATGATATAGAAGTGTGGCATTAGTGGTGTCGTGATATTCTAAAGAAAGAAGACAGTTTGTAGAGGTGGTAAGGCGGTCATCGAAAAATAGTTCTGTTCGCGTCGCAGAAGGTCTCAAAAATTGATGCGGGCGGGCGGGCAGAAAAATTTCCAGGTATTTGAAATATCGCCTGAAACCCCCAAAGAAAAGTAACACATTTGAAGAACTAAGTTGTTTCTTCTGGATTTTTCTGGATGTTCTGATTATAACGGTCTTTTCCCGTTACGCGTGGCTAGTTTGAATATGGACTTCACCCCTTAGGCCACCTCCAATTGATTGTTTGGTTCGTGTCCCCCGACCAACCCTAAAAATCTTGAAAAAAATGTTCCATTTGGAGTCGGAAAATATAAAAACCACTTCAAGTCTTCACCCTCATCTTTTTCATTTATTCATCTTTTTCGTCTTTGCTTGCCGTCTCTTTGATGGTTTTGAGGATGTAAGAAGCGCATACCTTTACAAAAAAAACATCAATTTCGCGCACGCACTAGCCTGGATTTTGTGTTCTGTTCCAAGTCGGAAAGGCTGGAATTCTGATACAGCTAAGTTTACACTTTCTAAGTAAACAAAATTTTGCCGTGTAAAATAGCCTTTATGACAGGTCAAGAGCGTGCATAAAAATTGCAAACGAGTGGACAGGGACAGGCAGGTGGACGTGTTCAAAAGTGGATATAAAGTAAAGAACTGTAAGTTGTTTTTATGTTTCAAGAAAATGGAAAAAATGTTCCATATTTTACCACCGACCGACCGACCTATTTTTTCGAGTTCCTAGGACACGAACCAAACAATCAATTGGGGGTGGCCTATCGAACTAATCAAACTTAATTATGTTACTCAAACTTTTGAGATAAATAAAAAATTGTGAGAATTTCATTTTAAGTTTTATCAAGTTTGATTAGAACAATGAGAGTGCGACTAATATAACCACAACATCGCAAGAAATTGAGAATTCCGTCCAAGTTTGATTGGTCAACAAAGTTTGAATAAAAAACCTCCCCAATTAATGGGGATAAATTTTTGTGGGGATTTATTTTTGCAAATGGGAAAATTAAAGATTTCACAAGGATTTATTTTTGCAAATTTGCCTGTTTTGAACCTAATTTCTTTCAATTTCCTAGGGATTTGTGGCATGAAATAAAAGATTTTGCAAAGATTTAATTTTGCGAAAATGGCAAAATTTGTGAAAATCATGAAAATTAATTCCCTTAAGGTAGTTTGATTATTAGTCCGAAAGACTGAAACAGAAAAGCAAGAAAGAGTGTTGTTACTATAACTTTCCTTTCAAAACTGCATAGGAAAGGGTGTTGATAAATTAAAATGACCCTAGCCTGATATCAGTTCCAACCCTTTGAAAATTGATTGTCTATGTAGTTTTTCATTGTGGCTAACTTCACCCTTGAATCCCTTAAAAATAGACTTCTCACATCTTCCATTATTTCTAAAAAAGCTACTAGGTCTATTAAGTAATCCTACTGGACTAGTGAGGCCTTTTCACCCAAATCACTATTTATTGAGAGTTCCATTCCCTTTAAGTAAGCACTACTTTACATAAAGGGAATGGAACTCTCAATAAATAGTGATTTGATTTGATTTTAGCCCTGAGAGTGCCACTTTTGATGCAATTCTTCTTTATGAAGTGTTTCTGGCAGCTAAAATCTATTTTTCAGATTTAATTGGAGTGTTGGAGCTATCTTCCTATATCGTGGTATTCAGTGGCGGAATTTATTCATATTATTTCCTTTTTTTTAGTGAATTATAATTTTATATATTAAAAATTCGAAATGTCTGAAACTGTTGTGGCTGCTACCCTTGAAGTTGCTACCGAGGCACCACCAGCCAAAGAAAAATTGAAGGCATGTTGTGCTTGCCCTGAAACGAAAAAAGTTAGAGATGAATGGTAAGTGACTACTTCGTTTTTTTTAATTGATACCCAGGCAGTTTTTTTATCTTCAAGTTTTTCTATTTATACTCAGTTTTTAGATTCACCTTACACTACACACCACGTGTTCGATATATTTTCTTGATATAGTTCGAATATGTCTCCTTAGATCTTAGTCTTTTGGCTAGTTTGATTTTACTTTTGATTACCTAGCCTTCCTGACTTCAAGACTTTTTAAACCTCAAAAATCTCTAGAACATACTATTTAATGTTTATAGTATTTATTTCTAGTATTTATTTCTTTTAATCTATTTATCTAAACTTTTATCCCGAGTGTGTGTTCCAAGGTGCGATGTGAAGCGAGAGTATGATTTTTGGGAGAGAGGAGTGACGTTGATAGCAGTTGTAAATTTTATTTATTTAACTGATGTATGGTCCTCTTTAAATATTAATAAATGAAATGATTTTACTTTCCTTTACTTTTAAAATTTGTGTTTCTAATTAAAACGGAATAACTACTTTTTAAGTTCAGTTCAGTTTGGTTTACTTTGTGGTCACGTTGCTTGAGGAAATCTGACCTAACTTTTATTATGGGTGCTCTTTTGTTGTTCAAAACATAATGAGACAGCAGATCAAAATGATAATGTAGGTCACGTGTAAAAGTTTCATTATAATTTGATTTTCTCTCTTTACAGTTTCTAAACCTGTCATGAATTAAAATAAAACTTCAGACATTTTATAATCTTATCAAATTTCACATTATATGTAAAAAGCTTTTGTGTACTTACTTTAATAATACTGTGTTGTGAAAAGTTGGTAAAAAACAACCCCCCTACTGTACTTTATATTACACAATACATTTTTGCTAATATTTTGATCCATAGTAATGCCCTTTTAACCTGTAAAACCTCTTAGAACCTAAACTTTTGACCTCATTTTGGGTAATTGAGAATATTCTCTTTTTCCCATGAGTTCACTTTCAACAAGAGGACACAAAAATTAATTGATCACAGAAACGTTGGTGAATTCTTTTACCCTTTTTTAAGGAAATTATGAATAGCTTATCTGCAAAGATTTGTTATTATTTTCTGTAAAATAACTTCCAACTATTTCCGAATTAATTAAAGTTGAAATGTTGTTTTTTCTTATTTATTACAGCATCATGCAGAACGGAGAAGAGGGATGTCAGGATTTAATCGAAGCACACAAACAATGTATGCGAGATAATGGATTCAATATTTAAATGTTTTTTACCAGCACACTTCACATATTCAAATGTAAGAATTTATAAATCATTCTTTTTGGTGAATTTGATTAAAGTACTTTAAATCAAATCCGTTTCAAAAGTTTCAATGTGGGGACTTAAATCTTAAGGGGTTTTGAGACCTCCAGGGACACTAGACATCATGCTATGCATTTCAAAATTCACTATTCGATTCCAATTGTGGTGCTTCTGTGATAACATTTTAAAACCATGTCTATGATTGTTGTTCGGGTTGAGGTCTATGCCTCCTGATTAGACCCATAAAAGTTGGTACGAGCAGACGTGTTTGATCTCGATTATCAGTTGTTATTTATTACTGTTCTGAGATTCTCCAAGTAAAATATCTCTAATCAAAAGCACCTAATTTTAAGTTCTTTTTTGAGTCATGTAGTCATGTAGAACTTACGTTTTATTCTTATGGCCAAGCTAACATGCGTTGCAGCAGTTGACCTTTGTTGTGCAAATTGTTCTCATTGACTTAACTCCTAAATACTTTGTCGCATCTTGGGTCATTAAGTGTAATTTGGGCTCCGAAATGCAAATGCCTTGACGCTTATTTGCTGACGTACTAGACGGAACTAATATGAACAAACTTTTTACATACAAACGTCAGAAAAGAATGGTTGTGTCTTGCTTTTAATTTTGCTATTTCAATTCACGTGAAACATGAAACTAAACAAAGCACTGTGTGCCCAGAATAGGGAAATGTGGAAACAACCTCCTATCTCGCGAACTAAAAATGATAAGAACAAAAGTAAATACATTTTGGAAAGGCCTTAATGGGATACACCTTTTGAGAAAAATAAATCAATTTTTTTTTTCAAAAGTGGGGGTCTGGGACCAAATCTTGTTTTTTTTCAATTTTTGGCCTAAAATTGCCAAAATGACCATAGTTCAAGCTGAGATTCTTTTATAGCAATGAAAAAAGAAAGAAAAAAATAATTGTAGACTAATAAGAAATTGGCTAGAGCTAAAAGTGTAATGATCAAATTGAGAATTGGATTGACTGTGAAATATCGAAAGCTAAGCATGATGCATAATAAAAAAATGCTAGACTTATGATCTAGTAACTATTTTTTAGTGAATACGAAATTTTGAGATATCAACCTCTTCCCGGGTGTTTTTTGGGAGTTCATTCAGGAGGCAACTTGCCTTACCAATAAACAGTTTTTCGCTGATTCTTGTTTCGTATACACGGTATTCTGCATTTCTAGCTTGAACCCTTTCAAATAGGATGGGAAGTCATTCTGGTGGATGGATTTGTGGGCAAGTTTCATAAATTCAAAATCGATTCGTTGTTTCGTTGGAAACCTACCGAGGTTTACCAAATCTTCAATTGTATAATTTTTAATAATCTGAAAAATATTGTTAACCCTTACATAGCGCAGTGTTTTTGAAAAGAATGAAAAACTTCCAAATTATTTTACAGAATATTGAAATGACCGTCAAGGCTAGTAGCATGAGAGGTAGACAAACGTTTTTTGTACTGTTGAAAGCCTTTTTCATGCTCGTTCTCAAAGCATGCCTTAAAATGAGGTGGACTTGAGCTTTGTCTAAAAGATTGTGGTACAGTAAAACGACCTTTTGAGGACTTGAAAGCGCGTCTCATGGCATCCAAGGGTCGAAGATTGAGAAACTGGGTTAAGAAGATCTAGAAACTCCATCGTATGACAAAGTGTTATCAAGAAAGTTTCTCTGAATTTGTCGGAAAGAAATGGTTAAACAAAATGGGACATTGACAAGCACTTCAATGTAGATTGTTTTCATCGGACGTAAAATAGCCATGTACCATATCCACTAAAAGTTACTTCTTGTTCTTTATCATCGCACTCTGGTCTGTTCTCTTCTAATGTGAAATGACTTTTCCCATTGACAAATGTTAACATTGAATACAACCTTCGATCCGTTTGTCTGTTTCCCGAATTAACCAGAGTACAGCTTTGAGCTTGTGTCTGAGAATTATCGTCAGGAAAATAAGAAAAGGCATCGCATCCATTTGCTGGTCTGATACCTGTGCCCATTGCATAAGCGAACCAAATAGCACCTTTTGTTGTTAGACTGCTGAATTTAAAATGATTGGTCCGTCCATGGTTTGTTTTATAACAATACGCTCGGAATTCGTTGAAGCTAGTGGACGCCCTCAAAGAGGCGTATTTTGTCGCACTTAGAAGGTAATTTTGTGATTGAGCGGTGTATAATTTGGTGGGATCGGTTGATAATACAGACGACAGACGGTACGAGCCAACGTTACTTGATGTTAAGGCAACACGACCGATCATTAACCATCCTCCTAAAACAAAATGTTGAAAAAGTTACTTTACCCCTTTTTAAAGAATGAAGCAGACGTTCAGCTTGAATTTAGTTTTAATGGAGCCTTTTTACAAAATTTCAATAAGCCTTCCCACATCCCCGTTTTGAATTTGTTGTAGGAGTGAGCGAATCAGCTTTTAAAATAAACAGGTGAACCTTGGGGCACTAATATGAATGGCTAGAACCTTTAACCTTGGGGCAGACTTTTTAGAGCCTACTCGTGTGCGCATTTGCTCAAGTGACCGATAAATACCACTTTTCGTCCCCTTCCATGATATTTCATTGCTATCATTTATTTTAAAAAGACAAACTTAATATAAATAAGCCCACATACTTACCACCATCTGTGGTCATATCGCACCAAGCTTGAACAGTTTGTGAAGAAATCTTGATCCAATAGACTCCATCTGTAGATGCAGGATTGTCGTTTTTGATTTGTTTACATGATGTCCCTGGTTTTGATGAAGATGTGCTGATCGGCGGTGTGTTTATTTGAGTAGCTTCTTTTTCCTTAAAGACCATTAAAGTAGAGAAATGTTTATACTGTTGTCGAATAGAGTTGTATCTTTCTTCAGCTATGACAGCATCTATTCAGATTCCTATGGTTTTAAGTGATTAATGGTCGTAAAAACAGTGGGAAAGGTTTTTTCGTAAAGAGTATGTTTACACTATAAATTTTCTTTTAACATATTTTTTTTTTGAAAATTTTAATTTTTTTTCTCAAACAATGCTAACCACGATCTGAAATTTTGACGAGTAATTCTTCACAATGTTTATTAGCTACCATTCTAAAAATCGCAAACTGAATATGAATAAAAAGGGAATGAAAGACTAATTTTGAAAAAACTCTCAACCTGAATATAAATATTTTTTTGGGTCGACGATAACTGTCTAAATGTGTTTTCAAAACGTTTTCACGATGGGTGAATGGTTGATAGATGCTGATTTCAAAAATATCTATCTAATTTCAAATCAAGGGACCGAAATGCCCTAAAACAGATTTGAAAATCGTCAAATTATGTGCATAATTTTCTCGAGTTGAAAAGATTCTAATCAGACGTGACGAAAAGTTCAATTAAATTGAAACAAGAAAAAAATTATCATTCTCGCACGGTTTGCATGAATTCCCACTGGCACTCCAAGGTACCCTTGTAAAAATGCATAAATTTCCTCTTATTAAAGTCATGATATTTTTTTAATAGCAAATGTTATAGCATACTACGTTTTCTCTGTAAATAAATGAGTTTTTCTAGTTCTGTTATGATCTACCTTAGCTGTCAAAAAATGAAAAAAATCCTTTTACTGGGCTGGAGAGCTTAAAAATGATCATATTATTATTAATTGAAATTTGGTACACATATTCTTTAGATAGATGAATATCTAAAAGGCTGTTTTTCATTTATTGAAAATTTTGATCTTTCGTTTTTTTAAGCGCATGTCAAGAACCTCTCAACTGCCCTTAAGACTCTAAATCTTGATTTTTCGATTTGAATTTTAAATATCTTCATTCTTCATTCACCCGTATACTATTGACTTGGTATACAATTCACTGAAGGTTTAAGTGGTTCATTTTTCATTCAGGTAGGTTTATAAAAGTATCACTTGTTTATTTCTGGCTTTTTCATGGCTATTGTCAAGCATTTATGTGAAAATGTTTTTCATCGGACGTAAAATAGCCATGTTCCATATTTACTGTAAGATACTTTGGTGTTGTAATCATCGCACTCTGGTCTGTTCTCTTCTAATGTGAAATGACTTTTCCCATTGACAAATGTTAACATTGAATACAACCTTCGATCCGTTTGTCTGTTTCCCGAATTAACCAGAGTACAGCTTTGAGCTTGTGTCTGAGAATTATCGTCAGGAAAATAAGAAAAGGCATCGCATCCATTTGCTGGTCTGATACCTGTGCCCATTGCATAAGCGAACCAAATAGCACCTTTTGTTGTTAGACTGCTGAATTTAAAATGATTGGTCCGTCCATGGTTTGTTTTATAACAATACGCTCGGAATTCGTTGAAGCTAGTGGACGCCCTCAAAGAGGCGTATTTTGTCGCACTTAGAAGGTAATTTTGTGATTGAGCGGTGTATAATTTGGTGGGATCGGTTGATAATACAGACGACAGACGGTACGAGCCAACGTTACTTGATGTTAAGGCAACACGACCGATCATTAACCATCCTCCTAAAACAAAATGTTGAAAAAGTTACTTTACCCCTTTTTAAAGAATGAAGCAGACGTTCAGCTTGAATTTAGTTTTAATGGAGCCTTTTTACAAAATTTCAATAAGCCTTCCCACATCCCCGTTTTGAATTTGTTGTAGGAGTGAGCGAATCAGCTTTTAAAATAAACAGGTGAACCTTGGGGCACTAATATGAATGGCTAGAACCTTTAACCTTGGGGCAGACTTTTTAGAGCCTACTCGTGTGCGCATTTGCTCAAGTGACCGATAAATACCACTTTTCGTCCCCTTCCATGATATTTCATTGCTATCATTTATTTTAAAAAGACAAACTTAATATAAATAAGCCCACATACTTACCACCATCTGTGGTCATATCGCACCAAGCTTGAACAGTTTGTGAAGAAATCTTGATCCAATAGACTCCATCTGTAGATGCAGGATTGTCGTTTTTGATTTGTTTACATGATGTCCCTGGTTTTGATGAAGATGTGCTGATCGGCGGTGTGTTTATTTGAGTAGCTTCTTTTTCCTTAAAGACCATTAAAGTAGAGAAATGTTTATACTGTTGTCGAATAGAGTTGTATCTTTCTTCAGCTATGACAGCATCTATTCAGATTCCTATGGTTTTAAGTGATTAATGGTCGTAAAAACAGTTGGAAAAGTTTTTTCGTAAAGAGTATCTTTACACTATAAATTTTCTTTTAACATATTTTTTTTTTGAAAATTTTAATTTTTTTCTTCAACCAATGCTAACCACGATCTGAAATTTTGACGAGTAATTCTTCACAATGTTTATCTGCTACCATTCTAAAAATTGCAAGCTGAATATGAATAAAAAGGGAATGAAAGACTTATTTTGAAAAAAACTCTCAACCTGAATAAATATCTGTCTAAATGCATTTTCAATACGTTTTCACGATGGTTGAATATTTGAAAGATGCTGATTTCAAAAATATATAAATATATATATATAAAAATATATCTAATTTCAAATCAAGGGCCCTAAAATAGGATTTCAAAATCGTCAAATTATGTGCATAATTTTCCCGAGTTGAAAAAATTCTAATCAGACGTGACGAAAGATTCCATTAAATTAAGACAAGAACAATTTATTCTCGCACGGTTTGCATGAATTCCCACTGGCACTCCAAGGTACCCTTGTTAACATGCAAAAATATCAAATGCAAATTCTCCTCCGTAACATTCCTCTGATTAAAGTTAAAGGCTTGGTCGGAAAAAATAAATGAAATTAAGTACTCGATTTCATTCGTTTTAAAACGAAATTTCTAACAACATGAAATGTTTTTGTTTATATTTCAGAAGAATTCTTTTCTCAGTAACCAGGGGTTTACTTACCTTCCAGTTTTGAAATATCTCCGGATTCGTTCCACCATTAACAATACACTTGCTTTCTGAACAATAACATTTACCACCATCATAAACAATAAATTCAATATCACTTCTTTTACAATACAAAGCGCACTCAATTTTTGATCTGTGACCACCAGACTGATACTCCGCCAATGACGCGCATTTTGGCGTATCTTTTAACTCCAACTTTTCAAAATGGTTCAAGCATCCTTTAACAGTAATGCTTTTCAAACATATAAACAGTAGGAAAGTTTCTAATAACATTTTGTGCACACTCGAATGGACCAAACAAATCATGGAAGTAAACTTCGATCCAATAAATGTGATATTAAGCTCATTTCCATTCGAGGATATGTTTTTTTGCGCTCTTAAAATAAAATTCTAGCGTTTTAAATATTCTATTCTTTTTAGCATTGAAAATGATTTAATAAATCGAAAAGCTTCTGCTTAAAATAAAACTTGTTGTTTTACAAATTTATGTTTGAAATCAATTTATGGCGAATTATCGAAGAAAAATCCTTAACTTTAGCTACTTCAGTCATGTTTTTCAAATGTATCTAGGAGACTTACCCTCAAACCAATGTCACAATCTTGTAAAGCTTTTTCAAATTGTTCTCCTTTGATGTATGCCTAAACAGTAAGTAAACAAGTAGAACAATCATCACATACTTTCCTCAAGATATAAATATGCAAAGTAAATGCAAAACTTCCCATAACTAATTCTTTGATGAATTTTGTTTCCCAAGGGGCGCGGATATGACGTCATTATACAGGTTGTTATCCACTTTATGGAGACCCAGAAATTTCATTGTAACCACCCCCTGCTCATAAGTAACTTTATTCCATATGGCTGAAAATGAAGTTACGCAATTAACATTCACTTTTTTTCTAGAAAAATACATTTTGTAGGATGTGGTTACTAATGACTTTATCCTGGAAATTCGATCCTTGATATACAAAATCGTGACTGAGTGACATGATAAAATTTTGAGTATTGAGAAATATGTGTTTTTGACAGTTTGTTGTGAGTTGTTGTTGAGGAACAAACCATAGGAAGCAGTAAGATAGAAGGGGTAGGGATGTTTCAATTTTAAAGTGAAGTTGTTTGGTGAGGTAAATTTCAAAGACCAATTCATAAATACTCTTTTGTGCTTGATTGTAGGAGGAGTTAATAAGCACGGGTGGATCGGTGTTCTGCACAAATAAAAAATTATGGTATTCTGAATCGGGCAAAGAATTTTGGTGTCTAGACAAAAAGTAAAACAAATTAAACAGCCTTTTCTCGGTTATTGCCAGACAGAAAAATAATTATTCATAATCAGCCATATTATTTCTATTTTTTTTACAGAAACATGTCTACTGAAAGCGAAGACGAGATTCACCAACCAAATGAAGCTGTAACACAAACGAAAGAAACTAAAATCTTGTTCGAAGTGGGGGAACAGGATTGTGACGTCATTATCACAACTTGCGATAGAAACATTTTGGTTACATCTGAATTCTTGAAATATGTTTTTAAAGAACGTTTCGAAGAGTTGACATCTACTCCTTCAACAACAGTGAATGAAGAATTGCTTGAATGCGAAGAAACCAAATATCGAATTGAAACAAAAGATATAGAAGCTGACGTCATTGAATTTGCATTATCATTTTATCAACCAATGCATTTCAATGCTAGTGCATATAACGGTTAGCACAACAATTTCATGATGTTAAGAAAATAACAAATAAGCAATTCATTTCATAGTTTCCGTCGTAGATATAAAGCTTAACTAATCTTTTGCTCTTTTCTGCACCAAACTATTTAGTGTCGATTCAGTACAACCTTGTTCATTTGAATGAACCCCTGTTTTTATTTTTTTCTAGCTTCTATCAATTTCGACGATTTATTCAAAATATCCAGTCAATGGGGTTTGAAAAATCTCAAAGACGAACTTGAGAGCTTCTTAATCCACCAACACCCTGATGGGCCATCCAAAATCTCTGACTACTCACAAATCAATGAAAAACAACTGAATGTGTTACTCAAAGCTGACAAATTTGAATTGCATCCTTTGTATCGCGAATTTCTGAGGAGAAAACCTTTCATTAATTTGGATTTGGTCTCCGTAGAAAATAAAATCTTCACACAAAGAAAGACACTGATCTCTATAATTAAAGATTGGTGAACCAGATACCCTACTAGCGAAAATAAGCAGTTTCCACAAAAAGATAAATTTCACGGTGGAGGAGA
>JAUJPO010089003.1:0-24077 GCA_032270745.1 Tiaropsis multicirrata | reverse complement strand
AAGGTTAGGTTGTTGTCGAAGGTCATGCCCAGTATCTTTGCCTCGCTTTTATTCGAGACTCCTTGATCTTGTATAGTGCATGGCATTGCTCCAACTTATCTGTGTAACAGAGTCAATCCTGCCAACAAAAGACATGAACGAAAAACTCGTTTTGCGCAAAGAAATAAATATTGTTGTGCCTCTTTCAAAAAATACCTTCGCTGGCCGTACGTTCATTAATTCTTCAACTTCCACCTGGAATAGTCCTCCTACTGAAATGAAGTAAACTAAATCCCTCCTTCATTTCAAAACCTCTTTAAAACGTCATATTTTTAAATATAATTTTAGTTTTTGTTTCTTGTTCTTGTTAATTGTTATGCTCTATCAGTGGCCCCTGGGGGAGACAATGGCTTAACTGTCTAAAAGTTTTGCCATCATTCCATGGCCAGCCACTTAAAATATCAGTTATTGTTATTATTTTTATTATTATTCAGTTCTGGTGAACTGTTATCAATTAGGATCCTGCCTGCTTTGCAAAACACTTACATAGGAGACTATGTAATTAGAAGTATTAGCAATTTTCACCACCGAAGGCATAGCGGGGGATCGAACTCGGGACCCTTGATCCTAAGCTCAACGCCTTAGTCACTCGGCCACGGATCCATGAATAATGTAATTCATTTTTTTTTACATAGCGCCCGACCCTTGAGAAGTGTGTTTTCCTTCACCAACGAAATGAAGACATGAATATCGTTCTCAGCAGCGTTGAAAAATCAACATGGATCAACTCCTTCTTCAACTACTTGCAACACGAGTCGTTTGGAAGTGCACAGGATTTAGGTCCAGTTTATGCCCCAATATGCACAAAATTTCATCATTGAGGAGCGTCTGGTGACTATCCAAGTTGGAATCCCAGAGAATCACTGTAAAAAATACGCTCGAGGTGACGTGACATCTTCTGCCACTAAAATGCCAATGTCTCACGAAGTTGAACCGAGAGATGGCAGCTATAAAATCACCTTAATTGATACTCCTGGTGTTCAGTCCACCACTGGAATCAAAGCTGATGAAGACATCTCCAAAATCACAGATCAGAATAATTGTAACCATATTTTGAATCATTTAGCACAATATGCTTACATTGACGCTTTTGTGATTCTCTTGAAGCCTGATGAAGAAAAACTGGATACTTCGTTCGCTTCTGCTATCAAGGCGTTATTCAGTCATCTCGATGAGTCGTCAAAGGATAATGTGATTTTCGCTTTCACCCATCCTACCCGTTGCAGTTTTGACGACACCAAAACTATCTTGGTGTTCTCCAAGTTACTGAAACAGATTGATCTAGACAGAACGTCTTTTATTTTGATAATTCATCCTTTCGCTTCCTTGCCACCAAGAGTCAAGATTACCGACCAAAGGAAGATGGGTTCCTGATGCAGCACTGTTGGAACAAATCAGTGGAAAGTTGTAAGAAATGGTCACCTACATCAATAAGTTGGACAAACACGATACCAGCACCACAGTGGCTATTAACGATACCAAAACAATGATTAAACTTGTCATCAATCCACTGGTTAAAATTTGTAAAGCTAACGAAGAAAACATCGTTCTTGTCCGGCAAAAAATAGAAGATGGCAACAGAAAAAGGCTTGGAGGTGATCCATATGAAAGAGAAGGTGCTGACTTATAGAAAGCTTGATGAATCGTTAACTGTCTGCACCAACCCAGAATGTTTTCAGCAGAAAAAAAGGAGCTCACACCCAAAATCGCTCAGAAGAGAATCAAACAGCTCAGTTAGCTAGAGCACAACGGACCAACATTCAAACAGTTCCATGATCAGATCATGCAAGCCAAAAATAATGGCTTGTTGAAATCGAAACTTTATCGAATGGGAAATGCCGACCAAATTCCTAAGCATAATATCCAAAATAGGAGACAGGCTGTCGAAGTATGAATTGGTATATAATTTGACTATTTGGGCTTGAAATTCCCTTAATGGATTGCACGCAAATTTATTACATTTATCAATTGGCACCTGGTATTAATATTACAATATAGATTCTTTAAAATTCTTATATATACCCCTATAGCTTTTTCCACTTTTCAGTGGCTCAACATATTTTTTTCTGATTTTTTGTCATTCTTTTATAAATTTAAGTATTTGATAATTATTTTTTTTGTAAAGTACAGTTTCATTTTTTTTTCGAAACTGAAACAGTCGGTATACTCTTTTGCCATCATCTTGTGCAAATTTTTGTAAAAATTCTAATTTGAGGACATTTCTTAATAATGGGCTTGTTTTTTTTGGTTCATGAATGTCGGACGGAAAAAAACGATATTTCAACTGTCGATTTAAAACGAAAGGTTGCGAGTTATGGAGTCAAACTTCTGTTCTACAACACACTTAAAAGAGTCTTTACATGAAAACCAATGAAAAAATCTGAAATTTTGCACTCACGTAAGATGTATTTCAGTTTCAATTTTACCTTAGTCGGCTATAATCGACATTGGCACTTAAAGGGTAAAAAAATAAATCCGATTTTGGCACATAAAAAAATGCTACGTTGGTCAACGACGTTCCTCGTTGGAACGAGAAAAGATAGGGCTTTCGAATAAACTAGATTTTGCAGGGGGTACACAATGTTACGAAAAAAATTCAAACTGACTGCTAAAATGTTTCGTTTATACTCTTGAAATTGAATTAACAATAATACCGACCTGGCCTTCTTTGACGACTTCCCGACATTGCGGACATTGTGTTGTTGCTCTGAAAAGAATAATCAAAATTAATCAACAAAACTGCTTGTTCTAACCTGTACTTATTGATCACCTCAACAGGTACGGCGCACGTAGTTTTAAACAGCGAGGCAGCGAGTTCGCAGTAGCGTTGTCAGGGATGGCGCAAGATTTTACGACATAGTCATTAATTATTGATAATGTGAATAGATAATTGATGCATTGTAAAACATTATGCTCTCCGACACAAATTTTGTGCCATCCCTGTCTGCGCCACTGAGTTGAGGGGTGCTCTAAATCCTTGAAAAAAAATTATTTTTCCAACTTTCACTTGTTAACCGACGAGATCTAGGTGGTACTGTCTAACTCGGTGCGTCGTGCCTGCTAAAAGTATAAACCATGAAAAAACACTACAAAGAAAAGACACAATCTATATGGAAAATAAAACAAAAACCTTTTTAACCGACTTTAGGTTCCGAAAGTGTTTAAGAAATTTACGAAAAAAACGAAAAAGGGAAAAGCCTGCATATAATTAGAAACAAGACGTCGTAACTGGGTTGTTGTTCAAACAAAAAAATCAGTTCCCGCAAAGAATCTTTCTTACTTCTGTTTCGAACGATGCAGTAAACTTTTGAAGCAAACATAACACATTCCATGGCCACATTTGAATTGAACAGGATTTCTCATCAACTTCAAACAAATCACACAAAATAAATCGGAAGAAATTTCTTGGGCCGTTTCCACATCATAACCTTCTACAAACGCCATTTTCCATTGTTTTTTTGTAATAATTAGTCGTTTCTTATAATTTTTATTTCTATAAGATATAAAATGAATGAAATTTTTACAGTATATTTTGCATATTTTACATATTTTTATGTTACCTAGGGGAAACTATCCTTAAAAATAAGTTCCCACCAAATAAATTTTTATGCAATAATTATGAACCCTAAAGTAAAAAGGTGTTTTTTGCTGTTCTCAAACCGTTTTAAGATCTTAAAGAATTTCAGCTACAGCAAAAAGTACCAAATTGAATTTCCACCAAATCCGTCAAATTGTGTTTCTGCCAAAAGTCTTCTCCGGCTAAAAGCAGTTACCTTAAGTTGAGGAAATTTTAGCGAGCACTAATGCAGACAAATTTTGGGAATTGAATCGAAATTCGGATAAACTTTTTAGTGTACCTATCAAAATGAAGAAATTAGCGGCTCACCAAAATATGTTATCGCAAAAACTTTTGCTGCCATTCATCAACTAAAATCAGGGGAGTTAAAAATTAAACCTCATGTATTAGATCCGAAAGACTAGATGAAAAACTATAGCTCGAATTTTATTCAAGACACAGAATAACGAACAACTTTAAGACAAAATTTTAGTCATCTCCAAATTTTCACTTTTGTCCGACTAAACAGTTAAAAAATAGCCCAAAACCTAAGCTTTTAGTGCGACAAATATTAATCAGACAAAAATATCAATTGGACAAAGTTAAGTCACTTTCAAAAAGTTTAAATTGCTTTCCAGTCAAAATGCGCTTCTATGATACCATGTTTTATTATGGGCTTTTCAATACTACTGAAAGGTTCCCTGAAACTTAAAAAAGTGTGTTTAGACCACAATCTGTCTTTAAGTTTCACAAAAAGGGCAAGATAATCGATCGGCTAATAGAATTACTTGCCGTTTTCAGACTATCTCTTCTTGTGACTATGGTGCATTACATGTTAATTTTTCCAAAGCAATTCATTGTTTTTATGCTAGTATACCATGATTATAAAAACCCTGACGCGATAACTGATTCCTTAAGCTGAATACTATTTCATATCTGCGTGGCATTACACCTCTTTTATGTATTAGAACATCAATTTTTGATTGTGCTTATTTTTGCATCATTTTAACCTAAAATGTTCTTACGGACGGGAACAAATTAATGGTAATGTTTTTCCAGCGGGGTCATAAAAACCTTTTGTTCTTTTATCATATTTTAGGTGGAGTGGTTCTTTATGTTTTTGTTTTACTACTGCTGCGTACTGGGGTAAGAGAATACCTAATTTTCCATTAAGGTGACTATTTTATCAACCACGCAGGCACGACGCACGCAGTTTTAAACTGGTACGGCGACGAGACAGCGAAGCCAAATCTCTAGCTGGGGAAATAAAATCATTTTTACTAGCTAGAGTAACCCAACCCGCCGCACCTGTCGTACCCGGTGCGTGGCACCTGATTAAGGCGACAAAGTGGGCTCTTTTGAGCGACTTCTCCCCTGCGGTAGCCGGTAACCCAGAGTGTTAAAAAACCGAAAACAGTGCAATCAACGCAGATAACAATATTGGAAAAACAATACCCGAGTGAATAGTTAATCTGGCTAATTGATGTAAATTAAAATATTTGTAGAATTTGTTCTTATAAAGCCACCCACCAAGGGTTTCCAAATAATCTGATCAGTTTGTAACATTTTTATTGAATGAAATTACATAACACACTACCGGTATCGTTAACTAAATTACAAAAATACAATTGATTTATGAAATATCAAAACTAAAAGTATATACTTCCCTTTAATAGCGAGGTTACGCAAGAAGCTATTTATGGCCTTAGACGCGTACGAGTCAACCTGTACATAATTCGTCTAAACAAAACTTGTAAACAAAAATCTATGAACAGGCTGACTCTAAGGTCATAAATAGCTCCTTGCGTAACCTCGCTAAAAACTGTTTGGGAGGGCATTTACGGGAGAATAAAATATCCGGGCATTTCGTGACAGACGTCGACGTAATACACGACTCCTAATCAGTTATCATATTATAATACCCAACTTTTCCCCGATAGTTTATTTCCGAGAGAATTTCGTTCTATTAAGTCTTTTTAGATTCATTTTAGTTTTTGTTAAAAACTGGCGATTACTACTCTGTGATTACTGACGTCACTTTTTCTATCCAATAAGATTTCAGCACTTACAAATTACAGACTTCGACCCTCTCACTCGGGGAATAATGTTTACTAATAATTATATGTAAAGATAATGGAAGGAAGGGATGATGATGATGGAATTATTGGAAATTCGCAGCCATGCTACCAAAGTCAAACGCAGGGACAGAATAATTACATAATTGGGACATGTAGGACGATCCAGTCCCCATATCATTGTTATTATACAGTGTTCTAGGAGTGTATGTAGCCGGAGCTGATGTGGATGGGGATTGATTATCATTGCTAGCCATCATTTGTGGTGAACGTGGAAAACATTTCACAAAGGCTGTAGGAAATGAATCAGTTGCTGGAGTATAAGGGATCTGAGGTAATGAATCTTGATAATCAACGCTTCCAGATAATGTGGGGACGAAGTTAACGCCACGTTCTGGTGACTGAGAGACGAAGTTGACGCCGCCTTCTGGTGACTGAGACACGAAGTTGAGGCCACCTTCTGGTGACTGCGTAACAATGTCAATGTCTGAATTGTGCGGAACAACATGTGCACAATCTGGTAACGCAACTTGCTGGCGATCATCATCATCATCAATAACTATCAACTCGTCAATATCAAACGTTGCTTTTGTTTCTGCTGAGTCTTCAATAACTATAGTATTGTGTTCTATTCGTTGTTGCCTTTCTCGGCGTTCTGCTTCGAGTATATTGTTTCTAGCCAGCAGTAATTTATGATCAGCCTCCAATTCTTCATAGTTCGATAGTTTAGCTTTCAGTTCTATTATCTCTTCGCTTTGTTCTTTTACTTTCTGTTCCAAATTAACCATTTCTGCTTCTTTGATCTAAAAAAGATTTAAAAGTTACAAAAGAACATTCAAGTTGAATTTTCGTTGAATTGTTGAGAACGTCTTTAAGTTTATGTTGATCTGGTCCCAGTCAAAAAAATGTTCAGGAAATATAATATCAAAATAGAAACACCATCTTCATTGTCAATCAACTATCAACTCTATGGTTCTTAATTCAAGATAAATGTTGAAAAATGATTGTCAGCAAAAGTCGCTTCTATGTAGAAACCAGGACATAAATCACTTATTAAATTTTTGTTTCTTTCGTCCTATCCTGGTTTCTACATACTAACTATTTTTACTGACAATCTTTTTGCAACAGATTTTAATACTGTGGCTTAAATAGGGGGATATCTTGAGGCTGGATCGTCTATGCTGACATAAGCAAAACTTTAAATAAAAAGAATCTATTCAAGTTTTGCCTTGCTCCGCATACTTCACATTTACATTTTGCTCATTCAGTAAATAGCTTATGGCTACAAAATATGGAAATAAAATTCAGGAAAGGGGAGGGTTACTTACATCACATGTCAACAAATGTTCTGGCAATAATTTCTTTACGATTTCCACATTGCATCCAGCGTTTGTACATCTCGTCAAACCAAAATCACAAGAATGGTCCTACACCAGAAAATGATTAACAAGGATTATAAATATTAAACAATCAATCAAAAAATAATACCATATTTTAAAAGTGTAACATCAGACTATCCAAGCGCGATGTCAGGTAAAGGTAATAATATACGGGCGCCCCCCAAAAACGATTCGATGTTTAACGCCGGCCCCTTTTACACCGGCCCTTATTACACCAGTGCCTAATTTTTGGCTTACGCCAATTAGGGCCGTATATTACGCCAAGGAGAAGGGATAATTTTTTTTTACAAGCATGCTTTTTTTGCTTATCTACGCTAAACTGATTGGCGACTTTCCTCTTGTCCCCAAGTATCTATGTTTTTGCCATCATTTTCATCCTCCGACTCGACTACGATCTCTTCCTCATAATTCTCTTCATCTGACACATCTCCCGTACTATCATCTTCAAAAAGTGTCTTTTCGTCAAGCTTCTCTTTCATTTTTTCCACTTGGCGAACAACAAGAACTTAAAGAACTGTAAAAACTGTTAATGGCTACATTTGTTTGTTTTATTATTTTTTAAGCTATTGTTCATATTACGTAAGCGAAGCTATTGAAGCTATGTGTTATGTTGTCAATTCACTGCTTCCTAACCCCTCCTTTAATTGCTAGACTTCTAGGACTGATTCTAACCTGAAATTATCGAAAAAAACAGGGAAAAAATTAACGCTGCTTTTTAGTTAAAATTCCATTTTTTGGCCCTTTTTTTACGCCGGTCCTTATTACGCCACAGGGCCGAAAATAACGCCAATAAGGGCCGGCGTAAAAAGGGCCGATAAGGTATACTGATATTGTCATTTACCTTAACTAAAAGAACTAAGGTGTATATTGAAGAGGGAAGTCTAATTTAAATTTTGAGGTATAACCTTTCTAAATTCGATATTTAACAAGCTTGCTTTTAAAAATTACAAATCCAATTTTTAAAAAGTGCAAAAAAACATAAAAATGGGGGTATCAGAAAATGTATTGATTGAAAAACTAGTTCTCAACTAACCTGAAGGTTACCGACTTCTCCGATCCATGTACATCCGCGCCACGAGTTCACACATTTCACGCGCAATGCTTCAATAAACCGTTTCAACATCGCATTCTTGAGGACCTAGGAAACAATTTTTTGAAATGTTTAATATACTCCTTGGGGTATGCTAAATAAATGTTCAATCGCCGTGATGATGGTTAAACTTTCAAAACACATTTCTTTGTGCTTTTATTTCAGAGTTACCAATTGTCTTTTAAGAAAATGTAATGTCATAACAATTATAAGTTTGAAAATGAGGCCAACAACTATTTTGTACATCTCGAAAAAAACGCATTGTTTAATTTACAGTGGAATCTCTCTATCTCGACTACCCTCTATCTCGAATTTCTCTCTATCTCGAACAGAGATCTCGGTTCCTTGAACATTTGTGGGCTCTCTTTAACTTTCTTTATCTCGAACTTTCTCTATTTCGAACAAAGATTTTGGTCCCTTGGGAGTTCGAGATTGAGAGATTCTACTGTATTTCCTTTCAAATAATAGGAAATAGGCTTTTTCTCATAACCTACCCACGGACATCTCTGACTCTGGGACAGCCTTTTTACCCCCACCCCAACCCTTCGACATTTCACAAATTTCATTTATTTATTTATGCAAATTTTCTCTTTGGCAGAATCACCAGTTACAAAAGTTTAGTACAAATAAATTATTACTCACTTTCTTCATGGGAATTGGACTTCTGCAATTAGGACAAAGAGGTCGACATTTTGACAAACTAAATAAAAAATAAACAACGAAACCGGAATAATTTGCCAAGTCAAAACTTCCTAGTTTTGCTTTCATATTTGTTGCACTGTTTACAGGCTACTTTTGAAGAGAGAAGGCCACATTTCTTACTTTGGTTTGTTGGAAATAGCAACTGATGACGCCAAACCCCGACAAACAAACAACACTTGAAAAATTGTTATTCGTGGTGAAAGGTTTGGAAGCTAGACAAACATTTAAATATACCCTCACTTCTCTTAACACTAGCCCCATCAGATATCCTTGGTCTTCAAATTCTTACCCCCTGGATATCGAAATTTTCAACCCCCCCTGGATATCCTATATCCTCAACAGGGGGTGAGGACTTTATGTGGAAAAAAGCCCAATAAAGTTATGATAAAATGTATCATAATTACAATTAGAAAATCATAAAAGCTAATTTTGAAAAACATTCTTACCTGTTTTTGGCAAGACTTTGCAGACAATAATTACATGTTCCGTGGCCACAAGGGAATTGCATCGGATCCCTCATCAACTTCCAACATATGGTGCATTTCAAATCGGCTGGCAGGTCATGCTTATCTTCCAAATCGACGTCGTATCCATCACACCAGTTGCTGCAGTCGCTGCCAAATGTTTTGGATTTCAACGAATTCATCTTCTCCTTGTAGAAAATACTATGGTTTCAGTTTCAATGTTCTTGGTATATTATATTCAGATTCAGATTCTGTGGTTTCTGATCAATGTTCTTCCGGTAATCACCAGATTTATCGACTCGATAAAAAATTTTACTTTTGTTAATATTATATTCAGATTCTAAGGTTCCTGATCAATGTCTTGGTAAAAGCCTTTAAAGGATACTGAAATTCTTAGTATAATGGTCTAACTTTGTAGCTTCTCGTTGTTGAGATGTTGATCCTGTATCCCAAGGAACTTTGTGTATTCCAAAAGATTCTGGCGACCGTTGCTGTTGTCTCTTGTAGGTAGATTTGTAACAAATACTGATACGTGATCTTGTGAGAGGCGAACCTTTAAAACTTCCGTAAAGTGTAAAACTTGATGGTTTATTCAGTGGTTTATTATTTTTTGGTGAGTTTTGCGATTGCGCGTGGATTGTCAACAATTTTTTGGTGTATGGTTTACTGAGGGCGATAGATGCTCCACTCCACTTTCTTTCTCAATTCACCATTAAAAAAAACACAAACTTCGTTCAATTCCACACCAAAGTGTACAAGATCACTTGATCAGTTATGTTTCTCTGCGAAACGAACGAAGGATTAACAAACTGTTCTTGAAAATACAAAACGCTTGACGTCTACTAGCTGGGGGTAGGCCAAAAATGATCATTAATTTTTTTTTCTTCTGTAGTAATATCAAAACAGACAATATCATATAAATGTATATGTTCGACAAATATCACATTGATTTTATTAAGACGACCTTCAATTATTATACGCACGTCAACCTCACAATAAGTAGTATGTGAATTTTGTTGATCGAAAAAACCAGCGTTAAAGAACACATGATCTCCTCAACTTGAACTATTTAATGTGACACTAAAGTCGTCATGACTAGAAAGTATGATTGCTTATCGATTTGGCATTGTATTATAGTACTTTCTTAAACAAAAAGAACAATCAAACATTATGTGAATTTCCTTTCTAAGAAAAGAATAAAACGCCGTGTTTGGTTTGATATAAGACAAAAAGCAAATATTGATCCGTTTATTTATGATATCATCATCATACCGCGTCATACTACAGAGCATGGTGTATGAAACAAATTGGATCAAATTTCATTGTTTCTATAAGGTCAAAATGTGCTGATTCAGCACATTCTTGCACAACTCATCGATGTATCTCAAACAAAGAAATCTCTGAGACTAACAAGCGATATAATTTTTCATAATCTTTAAATTCATAAGAACTCATGACCACCAAATCAAAAACCTTTAAGCAATTTTGAGATGTTATTTATTTGCACCTTTTAGCATTCACATTGTAAGTCTTACTTAAAAGAAATTCAAGGTATCTCTGACATCATGTGAAAGATATTAACAATTTAAATAGATATTAAGAGATAGTTATGTTTGAGAGGTTTTTCTTAATCAGCAATATTCAATTAAAATTCCTTTATTTCTTGTTACTATGACGACACAGTTAGACGAGAGTGATTTATAGATTTTTTGACAATAGAGATGGGAAAATCCCAATGCAATGACACATCATCATCGAGGACATAAACGGAAACCATTATCTCCAACCCACCCCATTATTTCCCCTGTGTTCACAAAGCAATAATACCAGATTATAAAAGCTAGAAATTCTGGCAGAATTCGAGCACGAACGGGTCTTTACAGCCTCTGCACAAAATTGCGTACATTTCTACAGGCTAGGTAGATTTAACCTGCTTTAACCATGGTGAAAAAATGACACAGAAGATGGCGATACTTGTCCAAGTGCAGAAAATACACTTATTTCTTTCTCAGAAACTAAAAATGGTGACTCCGGAAACAATACAATGTTATCTGAGTCGTTTAAACTTTCAAAATAAATAAACTAAACTATCTACGCATATACAGTTTAAAAATCGCTTACTACGTTAACAACCAAATTTCTTGAAACATCTCCCTCAATTTCCAGGATTTTTTTCGTCCGGGCTTTGATCATCATTCCGGGATTGTTCCGTTGGTTTTTGACTCACTTTAATAGCGTTCTTATAATCGGTGGCCAATTCCGGGTTTTCTTTTTCCCATTTCGCAGCCGTGTTCTCTTTCAACCAGTCCGTCTTTTTGACTTCACTTTGGAATGTCCGTATGAGGGATTGTAAATCACTTTCAGCAGTGCTTGATGTACTATTAGCAGAAGTGGCAGACATAATTCTTATTCAACTTTATTACTGTTTGACACTTAATGTTTATTAGATCTGTATAGAAAAATGAATAGTAGTATAAATCAATATAAATTGAACAAGAACAAAGGAAATGCATGGTCATGATGACTGACTAATAGGAGAGGTGTCGCTCATTACTTTTCAAAAAAACTTAAACACAAAAAATTACAAAAAAAGGGAACATTTAAGAATGCCAGATAAAACTTTAGAATAAAAAAAATCAACAATATTACACCCTAAATCGCGAAATTTAGATTTCGGGAAAATTTCTTCTCTGGAAAATTTCTTCCCTTGAAGCAGGTAGCAGTCTGATTTCGATTTGCTACTAGCAGGCATCATGGAGTCATTAAATCTGAAAGTCGCTTATAAAGATAAAGCATTGCTTGTAGTAGTATAGTAGCTTTTCAGCTAATAATTAAGGTATGTCATCGCCGTCGGAATAGATATTTGTTAAGCTTTTGATCTTTTCATCGATTCATTTTTTTTTCTTATCGCCTCAATCTAAAAATATTTGCTGTGAAAGTCAAATTTCATTATATTTGTTCTAATTTATGACTTTTTTTGACGTTTAATTCCATATCTCAAAAAAGAAGACTTAAAAAAAAAATGAGGCAACGTATTTTTCTTTATTATTTTGGGAAAATAACCATGCAAAGGTTTTCCCAAAAATTTCCAGCTAAGGGGACTTGGAACTCTTAGAAGCTGACTATATCTTTTATTTTTCGTAAATTTTTGTATATAAACCATTTTCTCTCCTTTTCTCAAAAATTTCCAAAATTAGGCTCATCAGATGTAGAATTTCATAAGCCTTCTGAAAATATATACTTTTAATATATAAATGTTACGTCATCATAAGTTATCGATGAAAAGATAAAAAGCTTCAAAAGTCGATTCCGAAGTAAGGAGGATTTCAAATTAGCACCATGCTCATGCCCTCTCTTGTTTTTTACTGCTAGCTATTATTTTTCTAGTTTTATAAATTTTCTTTCCATTTTCGGCTGAAAACTTAATCAAAGTCCTATATGATTCGAAAACTCGTGTATTTCGAACAAAATAAAAGTTATTGTCCCCTGGGACTTTATTACATGAATTAAATGAGTTAAACTGTAAAAAGTGTAATTTATCCATATTTAGGAAAAAAGAAAGATCATTCATGCAGTGACCGAAAATTCGCGGCAAACGTCGGTGTCCGCTTTTACACACCTGAAGAATATTTCTTAGGCATGAAAGCCTTCTCAAGGTTCGAGTGGGGTGCAATCAATCCAAAAACGCTGATGTCGTCAGCTCAAAATCATGACGTCAAAAAATTTGAAAACATCGCGTCCCAGGTATGAGCTCTTTGTTGTTCTTTCATAACTTACTTGAAAGGGTGCCGGTGACCTTAAAGAAACCGGTTAGCTCACTCAGAAGAGCGCTCGCCTCACAATTGAATGAGTAGCAAAAAACAGGTAAACTGAATTCGCTTTAGTCGGAAATCTACCCAGTAGTCTAGTGCTAGCGAAAGAGGGACATACTCCTCCGCTGTACGGTTGTAACCGAGACAAGGCCTCCCTGAGTAACTTACTACTTGATAGGGAACATAGCATCCACCCTGTCCCCAAATAGGTACCCACTAGGTATTTCGGTACCCACATAAAATCTGGAAAAATTTCCACGAATTTAATCTCGCGATTGATTTGATTTTAGAGGAAATTTAGGTGTTAAATATAATTTGTAAACTTAACTTTCAGCGATTCGCGGAATTTTATTTTGGAGCAAATTCAGGTGGTAAAAATATTTTATAAACTTATCTTTCCGTGTTTTATTTTAAATTTAAATTCTTTCAAAAATTTATTCACATAAACTAATAAGGTATCAAAAAATATATCATTTTAGAGAGAAAAAACTTAAGGCGATAATGGTTTTAGCTATTGAAGGCTTCCAGAATTAACTGTTCTAAACTAAGTTCTTTTGTTGCGTGGATTTTCGAAAGCGATTAAAATGTTATGCTAAAAATAAGTTATTGTGAAAGGGCGAAAAAGATTTTATCGTCTACCTTGTTCTTTAATAAAAAACTAGATGAAAAAAAGTGCCAAGAAATAAAAGGGAAGTCTATTTTCTGGTGCTGTTTTTTTGACAAAAATAAATTCCTCTACATTAGTAACAAAATGTTTTCATGAGAACAATTTTAGAAGAACATTGAGTCTCAGATTTGGTGGCAAATCTTACCAAAAACTATGCAGAACTTACCATTTATTTGAGCATGGGAATGAAATAAAATGAAAGACCAAGGGAAGCATTCTTAGGCATATATTTAAGGTTGTGGTGGTGTGGGAAATTTGAGAACATGTGGATCAAAGTTAAGAACATCGACCGATATTTACTGTTTCTTATAAAGTATTTGTGCTTTATTTGTGTATCTAGAGGAGAGAAAAAGTATCTACATGAAAACATCTGTATCTTCCTAAAAAAATTGAAATTAAGATGAGATGAGATGTTTTGTAAGAATAGGACGAGCTATAAGAGCCCCAAACCTAGTTGGTCTTTTCGGTGCTTTTGTTAGGGAGAGAGACCACTTTTATCAGGGAGAATATATTAGTTAATAACTGCTGGGGAACCCTGTAGATTTGACATTTAACTTTGGGGTAAAAATGTTTTTTTTTATTATTTCACGGGCCCAGTGTCCGGTGCAAACTAAAAAGGACACTTACTCAAAAGGACATTTAAAGCATGGGGTCACCCCTTCTTTTGGCCTGGGACATGGGTTTTTCACAAACACAACAACGCTCTTTGCCGATTTTAAAATTTCAATGGGCTTTTCCAGAAAAACATCCATTTTCCCACTGTTGAGGATGTCGATTTTTCTTAACATCACCCCCCCTCCCTGAATATCCTTGGTCCTCAAATTCTTACCCCCTGGATATCCTAGGATATTGAAAATCTCGGACCCCCCCCTGGATATTCTATACGGATACGGACTTTTTCTGGAAAAGCCCTTGCTTAGAATTTTTCCCAAAACATCATTATTTTTTCGTTATGATTTAACACACCGTTGATATTTGCACTTTACACTCTACTTCTTATTCAATGAGTCCTGCTCGGGCCGAACGTTCATTTCCGTTTTGGATTTGATCGCTTCCCAAACTTCGGTGAAAGCTTAAAGCAGCAAACACTGGTTTTTTTAGAGATTACCTAAAAGATATCATGAAGTAGTAGGTTCTTATGAAAGACATATTTTATGGTTAGTTGCGAAAAAAGAAGAAGAATACCATTTGCTATATGCGTTTCTTTGTTCTTTTTTGTTTTCTTCGAGAAAACTGTTTCATTTTGATCCCTTTTTCTCTTTTGTTATCAGTAACGGAACGTTGTTTTAACGTCCAAGCAACGTTGTTTCGACGTTGAAAAAAAATGTGTTGGATTATTGTCATGTGTTTGTTTTTTTGTTATCTTCCCATCAGCGTTGGTCAAGAAAGGAACAAAAGAAACAGAAATAGTACGAGGAGATAACACTCTTCACTCTTCTGAAAAGTCGGAATATAATAACAAGGACCTATACCTGATTAGGATTTTCATGGATCCTTGTAGTAGTGCTGTGTGTTAAGTGTTCCGTAGTGAAGTCTCTTAAACGAGTTTTGAGAATTTGTCTCTTTTATTCAAGCCATTTTTAGAGACTTTGTACCAATCAAAATAACGACCTATACGTGATTAGAATTTTCATGAATCTTTGTAGTAGTAAGGATTGTAGAGAATGAATTTTGAAAACCATGTCAAGTTTCTCGTAGTAAAGTCTGTTTAACAAGTTTGGAGAACGAAGCATCGAGACAAAAACTTGTCTCTTCAATTCAAGTGACTTTTTAGAAACTTTAGTACTAAAGAACGACGTGGTCTCAAATTGGAAGATGAATTTGTATCATAGATTAGAGTACAGAAAATGCAAAGAGGATTTTGCCTGTAAGCAAATGAGGCATCCACAGTGGTGGAGAAAGAAGTGTCCATCTTATGGAGATATCCGTTTTATAGAGATTGAAATGAACTGAAATCAGTCTTTTCGTTCCAATGATTAGTGTCCGCTATAGAGGATCCGGTTTAACTGTACACCGTTCTTTAGATGCACATTATATTTGTATTATTAAAAAAGACAATCAATGCATTTTCCCGAGGAATTATTTCGAATTTTTATCTAAAAGATATTTCTATTTGTGTTTGATATAAAAGGATACTAGAAATAAATACAAGATTATCAAAATAAAAGAATCATTAAAAAAGCTCTTCCAGTTCTTGATATGTTTACATTTTTGTTCGTTTTTTAAACAGTAGATTTTCATGGAAACGAGGTCGGGCTTGATAAAATATTTCTTATGAGAGGTTTGACCGTAAAAACAAAGAAATAAAAGGAGCCATACAAAAAGAAAGGAAAGAGCTTTTGATGTCAAATTTTCAGGAAAGGTCTTGCATAGTAAAAGCTTCAAAATGATCAAGTTTTTATTCCAAACTGACGAGGTCGAAAAAAAACCCATAATCTCGGGAAAGGTGTATAACATATAATGTATCTGCCAAATTGAGCCCATGTCGTTCTTTAGTACTAAAGTCTCTAAAAATCGCTTGAATAAAAGAAACTAATTTTTGTCTCGATGCTTCGTTCTCCAAACTCGTTTAAGAGACTTTACTACGGAAAACTTCAATTTCATACCCTTTTATAGTGAAAAGTTTCTGTTGTATTGGTGTTTTACGAATTGTACATTCCTTTTTTTATAAGAACAATCCATAAAAGAATATAGTAAACTTTAGAAAGCAAACAATTAGGAATATGCTCAGAACATTTTAAACCTTGTGATAAAAGACTTTTTTTTTTGCTTTAAGTTCTCATGTTCTTACATTGTTCTTAAATTGTTCTTATGTTCTTATATAAAAAACGTGTAGCAACTTTTGGGCGTCAACGTCATCGAAAATTAGCGATCGTTTAAGAAATCCTCTGTAGAATCATTTTGCAAAAACATTTTAAATTATCACATAATTTGAACTGTTTCCAAACGAACCGTCTGTCTGTTTTTGTCATCAAACTTTTTACAACAAAAAAGAATTTGAGTGTATCGAAACTCAGGCTATCGAAAGTATGCTTTTAAAGTAACTTATAAATGTTGATAAAAATGCGGAATAAAAGGTTTTTGCTCATATTGTTCATATTAAAGTCAACAGTCTCAGTCAAAATTTTTGAGTACCTTTTGTATTCGCCTCTGTTATATATGATATGTTGATAAAAAATTTTACAATTTCTGTAGATGATTTCGTTATTAGATCTTATACTTTTAGAGGTCGCGGACCTGATATTTTGAGACCACTCAATGAGTTTTCCGTAGTAAAGTCTCTTAAACGAGTTTGGAGAACAAAGCATCGAGACAATATTTGTCTCTTTTATTCAAACGATTTTTAGAGACTTTTGTACTCAAGAGGGCTCTCCCTCGACTGTAAGCTCGAGGGGAGGGTTCACGCTATCCTGAGATCTAATATGAATTGATAACAATTTAACATTCTTTTTTTATTTTGTTTTAAGTCGATAAGCACTATAGTAAGTTGGAGACTCTTTGAGTTTTTGATAATTTTTTTGTTGGCTTGAGCTGAATATGACTGAGCAACAGGGTAGGTACATTTAGTTTCTTTTGAATATTTTTTCAGGTTATTGGATCTTTTTTTGCTGAAAATAATAATATCGCGGTTACGCAAGGGTTATGAAGGACTTTTAATATGCGACTTATACCTGTACATAACCTGGACAAGCCAAATCTCGATGTGTAATCCTTACTAAGTTATGTACAGGTTCAGGTCATGCAATGTACGACTTGGACCTGTACATAACCCGGCCCAGCAAAATCTTTATGCTTATAATCCTTAATAGGTTATGTACGTCCAGGTCGTGCATTTAACGTCCTGAATAAGCCCTTGTGTAACCTCGCTAATGCTCATATAATGGAAGAATATCCTGGAAAAGCCCAATATTTCCACCTTCAAATTAAACACAGTGACATATTTTTATTTCACCTTTTCCCGGTCTCAAACCATTAGTATTTTTTGCAACTTTTTTATAAGCATCAAAGCTCTATTCTTCTGTAACAATAGATCGTTTTGAGCCCAAAGCTTAGATATGTTTGTAACGAAAATATATAAATGTAACAAAGGTCATATCTCCAGTTTTCGTATAGGCTGCTTCTCATCCTCTAGCGAGCCGCGGTCTTCTTATAGTGCAACGACTTTTTATAGGTCTGCAATTCAAACTAATTTATAGTGCCGACTTACATTTTGAGCCCAAATCTTAAATATGCAACAAAAATGTGACTTGTCTCCAGTCTTCGTAAAGATAACTTTTTGTAAAGATGATTGAAGATAGTCCTTTATATAGTCCGACATTTTCCTTCCATCTACTTTATTGGACAAAAAAATGGTGGACAAAAGTGACGAAAATTTTGTCCGACGAAAAAAAAGTCCATTAAAAAAAGGTTTTTTAGGCTAAAATTTGCGGGTTTTTTTGGACAAAAGTGACGAAAATATTTGTGGGTGCCGAAAATTATGCCTGACGAATAATCTGGTCCGACGAAAAATCAGTCCGAGATTGTTTTGTCCGATAAGGTAGTCTGACACTTTCCTTCCATCTATGAGAGGATATGAGAAGAAGTCTAGATAGCCCTTGGTTCAACTGTTAAAGGTTTCGAGACATCGAACGAAGGGTTTTAAATGTCCTCCAATTCTCGACGTTTGGTTTAAGTCAATATTTTTCTGAAAGAGTTTTAAAAAAGGGATGCGGCGGATAGCCTACAATTTTCCATGAGAATAAAAAACCGTTTTTTTGTTGAGAGGAATTTTGAAATCGTATGAATGTTTTCATATTTTAAGTTTTTACAGTAAGAGGTTGTGGACCTGTCAATTTGAGACCACTCAAGTTTTCTGTAGTAAAGTCCCTAAAACGAGTTTGGAGAACGAAGCATCGAGACAAAAGATTTGTCTCTTTTATTAAAGCGACTTTTGAGAGACTTTAGTACTAAAAGAACGACGTGGTCTCAAATTGGAAAATGAACTATATTCATGACAGCAAAGCAAGGAAATTTGTAAACGATCTCTTTTCCTTTTTTGGACGTTGGTTATTTTTTAAGGTTTTTAGTATTTTGAAATAGATTTTGAATAACGGAAGACATCATCCATTCCTGTTAAATCTTTGATTTCTAATTTTGTTATTATATGGATATATTAGTAAAGAAGAAATTTTTTCTTAATCGTTTAAGTGTTACTTGATGAGATTTTGTTGTGTCTCCTGATATATTCGGCTTTACTTCCAACTTTTTGCTTTGGTTTTTTTAATGTTTTTTACCATTTTTACACTTCTTGCCTCGACTTCCTCAAATTTTCTCGCAAAGGTTTTCCCGTCTTGTTCGAGTACCGTCATCATACGCTATGTCTTTGCTGCGTCATGGGCACTGGGTTAATGGTGTCTGATTCCGTACGTGCCGGAGAGACTATTCGCACTCTCCCTTAGAGTGCTTGAAGTTTAACGGAATTTACTTTTATTTGACTTTTACCATTTGACTTTTAAGTTTGAGACCGGGTTAATCGAGTCTTTTGACTTGTTTACTATAACCCACCAGACGCAGAACGTTGTTTTAACGTCAGAACGTTATTTGGACGTTGAAACGACGTTGGGATAACGTTGTGGGTCTTCTGGGTAACGAACTAAATGAATTATCATTCGAAGTCTATAGGGTTTTTTTTAATTACTATCAGATTTCATGGTCAATATTAACTTTCAACCGAACGGTGAAGTGCTGAAATTGTCCATAAAAGACTTAAATGCTCGTTGATCTCCCTCCCTCATAGGGAGGATGATCACCGCCATGTCCAAACATTACGCCGTCTTTCATAGTAAAAATAAATAGGGGAGTTGTTTCTTTCTATGCAACTCGCTGACAATTAGAAATCACTGTTTTCCTTGATGCAATTTTACTTCGATATTGGTTTAAGAAAACGCATAAGTATTTTGTAGCCTTTTTATTCGAAGTCAGACTCACATTCTTTGATTTAGCCCGAGGAACCGATATCAGCGTGCTGTCTATACGGTTAGTCTTTCGTTATCCTCTTTACAGAAGTAGTCTTGATTTAAAAATGTACTATATATATCACTGATCTTTGTCTTAATCCACTGGATTGGGCATCTCACTATTTTGATTTTGAGGTCGCTTTTACAGCGAGTCAGCCATGTTGTTTTCCATTTTAAGCAGAGGAAATCCTGGAAGAAATAGGAAACAACATGGTGTCGGTTTCGTCAAAACGGGAATCCATTAGGAGATAGCCTTTCCAGTGTATTATAGAGGTCAGTGACTGTATATATAGCACTGCATATGGCACTGAACTCTATTTATCGAGTAGATTGCATGATTTTTTTATTCTACATTTGTTTAATTCGACGTTATGGTCGAGTGAAAAAGTTAAAAAAATGTTTTCAATTTTATTTTGCATACGAGCGCATGGCGGTGCTCGATAATTTGAGACCGTCTTTTACTCGGTACAACTCGGTATTTTGTTTCATTTGAGCTAGCAACCTCGATTTCAGGGTGGGTTGTCTGTGCCCTCGCATGAAAAATTCGAAACAGAGGAGGCCAACATTTAAGCGTCGTCCACAATGTCAGAAAGCTTATCGCCATGGGTACAAGATGCAAACCATGTGAGCGTTATTTTGCTACAACAGGGGGTACTTGATAATTCATGGAATTTCTTTGCAACGAAACACCCCTAGAAGATGTGTTTGCCACCAATTTTGCGTTTTCTATTGACATAGATGGCAGCTAAGGTTTTATTTTGGAATTATTTGATTGAACTTAATATTTTTTTGAATATCATGAATTGATCTCGAGGCTTGTTATATACAAAAGTTTTTTCCGTGTTTACAAAATTCTTGAACGGCTTCCGTATATTTTGGATAATAATAAACGTGGTTGGTCCTGTGGTCACACACGCTATTGATGAAAAAAAGTATAAAGTGGTTATTTAAATTGGAAATTGATTGCAGCTAACAAGAAGGGAGACATGCTAATAATATTTGTGCTATTTTGAATCGTCAAGGAACTTAAAAGAGTAGTTGCAGTGCTTTTTAGTTTGTTATTGATGATGTTTTCTAGTTAAGTTGAATATGAACTGAGATTTCGTTGTTGCTTTTTTTCATTGGGTATGTATTAAATCTATAGTTCTTTGTTAAAAAACTAATTGTGGATGACACGTTTTAGTCGATGCAACAATGCAAATGAGGGTATCAAAATGTTGTTCAATGGGGGGGCTGCCTTTATGTCATTTGGGACGACATCTAATGCTAATTTCCAACTGGGCACTGTTTTTGGATCTAGTTTTTCAGGGGGTAAGAGGCGCCACCGAATCTGTAATAGCGAAGTTACGTTAAGCGAGGTAAATCGGGGGACGACGATGAGATGTAAACGAGAATGTCCAAAAAGCCAATCGAGCCTCCTAGATTTTGTGCTACAACGGTCGCGGGTTGCTATTTGCCGTCTTCCCTCGATTTATCTCGCTTAACGCTTTCTATATCGCTCCGGCCAAAACCGGTCCTATTATTGGAACGACGTGTTATTCACCTGGCAGCATCCAGTAAAAAGCCTTGATTTAAAACTAGATGTTATTAAAAAGTTGGTGACTTTTTGCTTTTAAATAAAGCAGAAATTACGGTTTTTTCATAAGGGAGAAAACCCTGAAATTTTCTTTTGTCGCTTTTTTTTAGACAGTGAAGCACATCTTCTTACTGATACACAAGGCGATATGTCTGAAGACAAGACTACATCACCGGCGGCCGAAAATCTTCTGTTCGAAGATGGCGTCCGTAGAATCGACATCATTGTGGCGTACCAAGCAAATAGTGAATTTGAACCGGATCGTCAAAGATATTTCGATAATTTAAAAGTCTTGGGATTGGAATTTGAACAAGCTAAAGTTGTAAGTGAATTGTTTTCTACATTTTGTCATCTGACTTAACTCGCTTCAATCCTAGCCAATCCCTAAAGGTCGGTTTCCACTTAGCGAACAAGAGCAACGCGCGCCTTTTCTGTTTCTATATTATCCCATTGGTCTCCGTGATAACATTACGTCAGTTTGTTACGTAATGTTATCTTCGAGACCAATCAGAACAGAGAAACATGAAAGGCGCACGTTGCTCTGAATCGCTAAGTGGAGACTGACCTTAAGGTCGGTCTCGACTCATCGTGCATATCGCTCGCACATCAAGCATTTTAACTTGGAAAAGAAATTACATTATCCGCTCACACGCTAAAAAGTTTCAACCTTTTTAGAGATCCCTCGATCATGACGTCAAATTAAACCAATGAAATTGCGGTATTTCTTTTTGTGCCAATAGCGTTGCAACAACAAAAAGTCGTGCGATCCGCGCGATGAGTGGAAACCAGGGTTTAAAGGCTGTTCAACAGCTTCTACCTCTAGCTTTTTCTTTCATCCGAGGGGAAAGCCATTATAACGACTAACTTTTTGAAAATTCTAACATCTAAACCATTACAACTTAAAATAAACTTAAAACCACCAACTTGTAACAGAACACTAACTATGTACATGTAACATATAATATCGAATATTGAAATGTAATGTGATATAACATGATTATATAATAATGTAATACACAAAAACCTTGATGGTTATGTTACAACGCAACTCGTCCCCAGACCCTGCGATTTTCCACTTTTTGATTTTCATGATGGTCACGAATCGTTCTACAACGACCACCATTCATTCATAACAAAATGGAAGAGAAGACTGGGGACGAGTATATTTAGTCACCAGTTAAATTATGTTGACTTCTAAATAAGGAGTATGAGCAAAGGCAACACTCTCCGTCGCAAGTTTTTTGACAACCTACCCGCCACTGTAGTTTGACAGAGAATTATAGAAATGTTGTCTTGTGTAGACTAGTAACTGTACTGTAGATTTTGAGTCATAAGCTAGATGAGAAACCTACTCCTCGATACCAAGATTTTGTAAATCACTGCATTCTCTTCTGACAAGTTTGGAGTATCAGATCTATCTATCTTCTGCAAATTTTGAGAACGTACAATGTTGGACATTTAGTAAATGTGCGCCTTCCTTCAAGGTTGATGTATATAAGAGCAGCTTTTCCTACCAGATGCAAACAGACTCCTTTCCAGAGGATTTAGTTAAGAGGGCAGTTATACTGTGTTTTGGTCATTTTATGTTATTTTAAAAAAGTCTACAACCTTTTGTCCGTTACGTTGTAATCTAAGGACTTACGTCATTAAAGGATTTGCTTTTACATTTTGTCTTTAAATTAAATCTTTCCTACGGAAAATAAGTTATTTCGTTATGTACGATAAGAAACAATTTGTGTGTTTATGTCATTTGATTTCCGACTCTCCAATTCTACCATAACCCGTGTCCTTTACTTGTGTGACATGATATTACACCATTTGAATGAAATTCTTTGCACAGGAAAGTCATGTGACATACTTTTCAACCAATTAGATTTAATAATTTCAAGGGGAAAACAAACACTGTGGTTTAACTCACTAAAAAACTTTGTTTTCTGATAACCCGTGTCCTTTACTTGTATGACATTGTATGACTTGTATTACACCATTTGAATGAAATAATGAAATAATTAATCTTTAGTAAGTGTTCTGTTTTTTCCCAATCGTGACGTCATGCCGTGGCAAAGAATATCGTCATGCATTACTGTAATCTATTATACGGAAACATAAAAAAATTACGGCTATTTCCGTTCAAAAGATTACGTAGTGCGTATTGTGATTTTAGATATCAACTTTGATTTCCAGGGCGAACCGTCGGCGGGGAAAATGAGAAACAGAGAAGTTACGTCCTATATATAATGTATCTGCCAAATTGAGACCATGTCGTTCTTTAGTACAAAAGTCTCTAGAAATTGCTTGAATAAAAGAGACTAATTTTTGTCTCTATGCTTCTCCAAACTCTTTTAAGAGACTTTACTACGGAAAACTTCAATGGACTCAATTTGGCAGCTCCATACCTTCTGATAGAGTAGTCTATTAGTGAGGTTAAGTTGGGCAAACTAAATCTGGAAATGGCGGATAGCAACCTCGTGACCGTTGCCCCGCAAAATCTAGGACGCTCGATTGGCTGTTTGAACGTTCTCGTTTACATCCCGCTGCCGTTCTCCGGTTTATCACGCTGAACGTAATCTTGCTATTATGTTCATAAAATGTTCTACGGGATTGTCCCCGGTTTGAAGTAAAGACAAGAAGCCTAGCGGCATGAAGGCCCAGCAGAATTGAAATGAGAAAGCTGAGGAGAGTTGAAGATAGGATAGATAG
>JAUJPO010088892.1:0-24095 GCA_032270745.1 Tiaropsis multicirrata | reverse complement strand
GATTAAAGTTCGATTAAGTTTGACAATGTAATAGTGGAACTCTCTTGCAACTTTTGTGGTTTTGAAGTTTGACTAAGGCGGCCATCAAAAAATTGTTCTGTTCGCGTCGCCCGCCCGAATCATATTTTTTACTGATTTTCCGGTGCGGAGATGCGGAAAAAATCCGGGAAAAGCCGCCTAATCGTTTTTGTGTGGACAGTAGTAGTATTGACTGCCAGATGGAACGCATACAAGTTTTTGGTAGTTTAAGACTCTTCCAACATCATGTAACTCCTTTGTTGTTGCGTGAAAACACAATGAAGAGACAAAGTCAAATGTTTGTTACGGTGATTGATACACGCAAAATTTAAAACAGAAGTTGTTCGACATCAGCTTGCTCCTATCTCATTCAAAATAGAGTCTTGTTGTCACGACATCGCAACCAATCTAATCAAAATTCAAAGAATTAACTCAACTAAAATCTGACCTCAGCCGTCATTTTGCTAATCAATCAAAAATCAATCTTCAAATTAGTTTATATTGAATCAGATTGATAAATGCAGTTTCAGGGGGTTTGTAACCATGGCAATCTTGATGGTTTTGTAGCAAGTAAACACAGAAAAAAATTACTTATCAAGACATGGCTTTTCTGATAGAAGTTAACATGACTGACCCTTTTGTCTGTCTGTTTTTATTCAACTTTTGTTGCGATGGGCAAGTCTCTCTCCTCCATTCTTTGCCACGGCATGACGTCACAATTGGGGGAAAACAGAACACTTACTAAAGATTCTTATGTGTAACCAGTAAACAAATCTTTTAGTGAGTTAAACCATAGTGTTTGTTTTCCCCTCAAAATAATTAAATCTTATTGGTTGAAAAGTATATCAAATGACTTTCTGTGGAAAAGAAAAATTTAGCATTATTATAAAATAAGAGAGCCATGACTTATAAAGTAATCTTCATTTAACAATGGTTAGAGAATCAATCCAAAAACCTGTCTTCTCAAGAATGGAAAAATAAAAAAGACAGAAATTAAATATGAAGGAGTTTGCAAAAAAAAACAGGTTTATAAAACAAGGCTGCAACGTAAAAACAATTACTGTAATCGTAATTATTACGATGTGAACATTCATAAATTCCAATGGTGTGAAAGAAAATTAGCCCTTTTTGACTCAAAAAAGAAGACGTTGTAATGTCAAATCAAACAAATAAGTGATGTAACTATTTAATTTTTTATTTTTTATTTAGCTATTACTCTGCCATTTTCACTATGTATTTTACCAAATTACAAAACCAAAAAATTAAAGTGTAAAACTATGGTGACAATAAGGCACAATAGTGCATACCAAGCAGGTCAATCACGCTCAAAATTATTAAAATGCAATTAAACCAAAAAGGCGCAGTATACACACGTTCTGTTGTTTTTTAATTGACGATTAATTGATCAACATGGTTCAATTGAATAACAAAAAACATTATTGTGATCACCAGACTTTTTGAAGAAATACAAAGGAAATAAGCTGAGTGAAAAGTATGGCAGAGTAATGCAATGTATCACCCTTTGACAGTAATTATTTTACCATGTTCAGGACAGTCTGCAGACTTTCATATTGAAGTCCAAACATGGTCTTATCAGGCCCAAAAATGTTCGGGTCACACCGTGGGTTGTAGCATATCAACCACATAATAATATTGTAACGCACACAATACTGTCAACCGTAACACAAATTCATACCATCTCTTTCTGACAGCTTTTTTATCAATCATCAAACCAAGGAGACAACATGGACTGATCCCCGCTTAAACTATCAACACCAACAACAACCCGCAACCACTTCTTATGGAGGAGGATATCAACAGCAATATGCACCAGGTTCTTCAGGTTCTATGCAAAGTCTTCTTTTTTGAGAAAATTAGCAAAAAAGCATGAAATTTGACTTTCACAGCAAATATTTTTAGCTTGAGAGGGTAAGAAAAAAAATAGGGCAATATATTTTTATTTAATATCTTGGGAACATGACAATGCAAAAGTTTTCCCAAAAATCTTCGGCTAAGGCAACTTGGGACTCTTAGAAGCTGACTATGTCTGTTTTTTTTCATAAATTTTTGTATCTAAATTTTTCTCTCAGTTTCTCAAAAATTGCCAAAATTAGGCTAATCAGATGTAGAATTTCATAAGCTCTCTGAAAATATTTACTTTTAATATATAAATGTTACATTATCGATGAAAAGATCAAAAGCTTCAAAAATCAATTCTGTATGTGACACCATTCCTCAAATATCAATGATTTAACATTGTATATATTTTATATTTTACAGACCAACTGACTGATATTTTTCAGTAGAACAGCAAATTTTTAAATTTGTCTCGCCTAATGAGAAAAATATGATGATTAACTACAGCCACTTTAATCTTGATTTCAGGCTTTGTAGAAGGTTTTTTAAAGAAATTGAAGCAATTTAGAAAATTACGAATTTGATGAGATATAGCTGGGACTCAAATACGTCCTTAGTTATTACACTAAAGGAATTGATGAAAATCATTTACTTTCAATGGAAAACCATTTCAAAGCATAATTTTTTACATTTACCAGGTACTTACCAAGCACAACCGCAACCGCAACCGCAGCAAACTTCACAGTCTTATCGAATGGCACAAGCTGAAGCTAATTCTGCAGCCCAAGTAATACATTTTCGTTGTTTTTGTTTTTAAATACAATTCGATTTCCTTCCAATTCAATCATGCAACATATATGATAAATAAAAGATTTACTAGGCCAGGAAATTACCATTCACTAGGCCAGGAAATTACCATTCACTAGATGTACTCATCTAAATTGATGGGATGGCAACCTGTTTCCTGGAACCAGCATAAAAGTTTTAAAGATAGATCGACAATATACCTACATTATGATTTTACATAAATCAGTAAACATCAACTTTATATTATTAGTATCAGTAAAAGATATCTGACCCACAAAAAAGTTTAAGTGTTTGGTGGACTCGTGGAGTTGAAGAAATGTTTTTTTAAGTTAATATACTTATTTCGTTTAGATAGAGGAAAATCTAACTTAAACTTTGAGGTATAATTTTTAAATTCGGTTCAGTATTTACCAAGTTTTTTAAATAAAAAATTGCACTTTAAAAGTACGTGAAAAAACAGGAAAAACAGGGTAATTCAAGTAAATAATTCCAAAATGAAGAGTTTTACAACTTCATCAGTTTGGTTTCAAAAGCAATATTCGTAAAATAGAATCAACAACAACAATTTTTTTTCAATTTTTCAAAAAACATTTCCGTGAAAACAATAAAATATGCCTAATTTATACCTCCTTTTTGACGTGTTTTTGTACTTTTTTAAAAGTGAGTTTTTACTTCAAAAGCTTTATAGTACTGAACTGGAAAACCATTTGTTTGGCTCCATGAGACCATCAAACACCTAAACTGTTTTTGTAGGTCACCCGGTATCTAGTTTCATTACCATTGAAAATCATACAAAATTGTTATGTTTTTTACCCCATATCAGGTAGCAAGAGCAGAACAAGAAACCAGTCTAACTGAGGATAGCATCATGGGAGATTCTGTTCCTCGTGCTGAGAAACAAAGAAGTATGAAATGTCTTTTCTTTCCGGTTTTGAATTTGTCACTATTACAGGCTTCCCAGATGTCCTATAATCTTGAAAAGTCCTAAAATTTGTTTTAAATTATCCTGAATTTGAAAACGTTTGTTCTAAAATAAAAATGTGTCACGTAGAGTAAAAGTTTTTTTCACCTTTGGCACTGCATTTTTCTAAAAATATATACTTGGGCCCCTCTTTAGGTTGAAATACAGAAAGCAACAAAAATTCTACTGACTGCTTTAATTCAGAGTTACATGAAGTGAAAAAAATAAAATAAGTTTGTCCTAAATACCTAAAGTTTTGTCAAAAAAATATCCTAAATTACTACAACTTTATTAAACTCAATTTTTTGGTCTGGTTGGTCGGTCTGGTATTACTTTTTTGAATATTTTTAACCCTTTTGATTTTTTTAAATTGTTATAACCAAAACAAAATTAAGATTGTTTCGCTCTCTTTGATAATTATAGTGTTACAATCCATCAAATCAAAATTGGATCTGTTTGGTGTGACTGATGACATTATATTGACCACCCTCGATGCTGTAAGTGGCTTCTCTTGCGTAAAGGCCGGTCTCCACCCAGCTTGCGCAGCTCTCGCTTTTCATGTTTCTCTGTTCTGATTAGTCTCGTAGATGACCTTACGTCATAAATAATACTTACTGTACTTTCATAAAATATTCAATGACATTACTTCTTTTATTCCTGTAGTCAAGCTTTGATGAAGACATTGCAGTTTCTGTATTTGAATCAATGGGTTTTAGTAAGTCATAATTTACTATTTACTATATTATCGGTAGTGTCGGCCCTGCCCTGTATTATTTTGTCTTGTATTATTTTGCCCAATAGGCAATAAAACACTTATTGTATAAAAGATTTTGATCCATGAGATAACATATTATATGCCATAAATTGTATACTGAAGCAAAGAAAAATTATTATACCTCTTGACCAGTACACAATGGCCCAATCAAAACGATTGAAATTTTTGCCAGATAATGTTTCCTTTTAAATAAGTTGAGGATAATTCTATTGAAAATCTCTGGCAGTTTTTGTCAAAACTATCTCCCACTTATAATTGCAAGCCAGGCCAGAGCCCATATCATGATGCTATGGTAAGAAGCTTTCAGTCCAAATTTGGAGCTGTAGGTTATTTTGATTGCAAGAGATACAGCCGTTGTTCCAGACTGGCATTAAAAATATTGACTATAATCCTAACCAGGAAGAGTTTTTATGATTAAAAACTTGCCAAGAATGTAAAAAGATTCCCATAAAAATTATTTAGGCTAATAATTTATAGACCATAATAGCGAAGATGGCCAAGTGGTTAGAGTGTTAGCCTACCGTTTGCAAGGTTGTGGGTTCAACCCCCAGCCGGGTCAGACCAAAATATTGAAAACTGGTACTCGCTGTTGTCCTGCTTAGCCCTCGCTTCTGTCCTGCTTGGCACTAAGCATTAAGGGATTAGAGCGAGGGTAAGTGGAGAAATTCAGGGAAAGTAGTGGCGCCCTCACATACCTTCGAGTAGACAGCTATCGAAAAGGGAGTCGGGTCGCCCTCGACTGCGGTCTGCAAGCTTAATTATTTATAGAACTTTTTTGCTTTACATACACCAGTACTTACATTTGTTAAACATTTTTCAAACTCCCTTTATTATAATAGAGAAGAAAGGTGCAGCACGAGCTTCAAGTGCAGCTAAGCCAACAAATAATCGATGGGAGGTCGGAAGTTCTTCTCGATCCGCTCGAGCAAAATCACCTGCAAAGACAACAACAACAACAAGGTCACCTACAAAAACAACAACAACAAGGTCACCTACAAAGACAACTACGTCAGGTTTGAAATTGAACGTCTTCAGAATTTTAAGAATAGTAGCTTTTTTTGTGGCAGAATATACTGAAGAAAAAAAATCCGTACCCAACTGTTGAGGATATAGTTTCAAACCTACAGTCTATTTACTTTTGGTTTTCAAATACAAATTTTGTGAAAACATCTGAAAAATCGTGCCTATATTTATTGTAATTCTTTTGATCCATTTTTAGCATCCAAATCGACTACCAGAGCTGCGACATCAACATCAACCACAAGTACCTCATCTGACTCCACATCTGCTGCAAAAACCGCCGCCAAGACCAAGACCAAGACCACCACTAAGAAAATTGTCAATGACATCATCATTAAAAATGAACCGAAAAAAGAAGACTCTGCTGATTTGTATGTTGTAACAATCTACGTTTTCCGAGGCTGGTTGTAACGGCCGCGCATGGGGTTTTTGACGTGTCCGTCAGAACCCGTGGCGGTATTAGTTCCTAATTGGGTTTTTTCAGAAAAAGTCTGTATCCCCCCCAGGATATCCAGGGGGGTCTGAAATTTTCAATATCCTATATATCCAGCGGGTAAGAATCTGAAGACCAAGGATATCCAAGGGGGCGGGGGTTCAAAATTTTCAGTATCCTAAGATATCCAGGGGGGAGGTAAGAGTTTGAGGATCAAGGATTTCTAGGGGGTTGGTGTTACGAAAAATCGACATCAACAACGGTGGGAACATGGATTTTTTTCTGGAAAAGCCCATTGTGAGAAAAAGTGACCGTTGTCCAACAAAATCTATCCAATCAAGCCTCCTAGATCTTCTGCTGATTTGTATGTAAAAAATATTCTAATATTCTAACCGCTATTTTTAATATTGGGCTTTTCCAGAAAACAATTCTTACCCCCGCTGGTTGAGGATATAGGATATAGGATATCCAGAGGGGAGGGGGTTTAAATACCAAGGATATCCAAGGGAGTTCAAAGTTTTCAGCACGGATATCCAGGGGGGAAAGAAAATCTCTCAGAGGAGGGGGTACGGATTTTTTAGTGAGTGAGGTTACGTTGAGCCAGAAAAATCGAATGATGACGACGGGTAGTTAGCGACTAGTGACTAGCCTATCAAGCGTTCTAGATTGTGTGGGATAACGGTCTTGGGTCGTTTTTTGCCGTCGTCCCCTTTGATCTATCTCGCTCGGCGTAACCTCACTATTGCTAGTCAGGTGGACTTAGATAGGGTTTTTTAAAACATCAGTTTTTTAAACCATGGCACTGCTTAAGGTTTTAGGCCCCCCCTAAGAATTTAGGTTCCCCCTGAAATCTAGGTACCTCTTAAAATAGACATTCGTAGGTACCCCCTAAAGAACACACATTAGTAAAAAGAAAATACAGAAATGTTGGAAGTAGGAAAAAAGAAACAAAGAAAACAGTTTTGCTTTTGCCTGATGGATTGTGATTGGCCTTTGCTGCTGATATCTTCAGCCCCCAGACCTTACAATCAGAAAATAGGTACCCCCTGAAATCAAAGGTACCCCCTATAATTTTGTTAAATTCCAGACCCCAGCATTTTTGAGGAAAACTTTGGTTGTAGCCCCCCTGAGGGGGGGGGGGTGATGCTATGAAAACGCTATGATAATAAATTACCATAGTACCCTGAACTTCATCTAGAATTACGCCATTCTCCCATTCTCGTTTTTTTTACATTTGAATAGCTTTTTGTTGTCTTATTTTTTAGTGACGATATCATTGCAAAGATGAATGACAGTAAGGATATAGCTGCCTCTGTTTCGTTTCATTGTCCGCGTGTATATTTTTCGAGTTTGAATTTATCAGCTATCAGAGTCTTTTTTTGTTAAAAACTATTTATTTTTAAATGTTTTGTAGGAAATCATTTATAATATACATGGAATGGGAAATTATTTTTGAGATTTTGAGCCCTTGAACTTTCCTTTTAAAAACTGATGACTGTGAATTTTGGTGGATACAGAATGTACTTTTGAAACTTTTGACAGAGAGTGTTAACTTCCAAATAAGGAATATGAACGAAATCCAAACTCTTCATCAAAATCTTTGAGAGCCTTTAGTATCCGCCTCTGTTTTCATAATTATAATCTTTTGAAATTTATATCAATTTTACATTAATAAGTAGTGAACAATATTCACGAAAGTGCTCGATATGAATTCAAAGAGCTTTTTTAATATGAATTTATTTTCAAAACCAAAAAATTTAAAACATAACTCCGAGTTTCATGCACTATGTACAATCATCAGATGTAACTAAAATTTAAAAAGCTGAGTGAAAGCTTATGTACAGAAAATTGATTAAAAGGTCGTAAAAGTCGTAAAATTCGAAAGAAAGCTATTAAAACGTCACGGGTGGTATGGACGTAAGTCTAAACAGTCTAAACGTAAAGACCGACGTAGCAAAAAGATTCCTGAAAATTGTAAGCAAAAACTTTCCAAAAAGCATAGACTAAACAAACTATTTAACCGCAACAAATTAAAAGTTCGCTAAAGTTGTCTACCTAACATTTTAAGCATCATTTTTGTCGCAAACAAAAGCATCCTCGCCAACGAGACCAACTTAGAAACTGATAAAACCTGCAATTGTCGGAAAAAGGCAAAGTTCCCGTTAAATGGCAATTGTCTTGTTAACCAAATAATTTACCAATGCACTGTAGAATCTTCCCCCAGACGTCGAAGGTGTAAACTACATTGGTAAAATATATTTGGGAACTCTAACGTAAGGACATCGCCCTTTTGTTAAGCTGGAAAGTCATTGACCGCGCACGCCCCTACATTAATGGAAGCAAATCATGCAACCTCTGTCTAACCGAAAAACACCATATTATTACTTCAAAAGAAAAGATTTTTAGTTACATCTGATGATTGTACACAGTACATGAAACTCGGAGTTATGTTTTTAATTTTTTGGTTTTGAGAATAAATTCATATCAATTTCACAATAGGTATTTCCAGTATGTCAAGCAGGCAATCAGCTTTGTCTGCAAAAACGAGCACAGATGTCTCCAGTCTTCTCAATAAAAAGTAAGATTCTTCTTCTCTCGGTTGAAATTCTTTTACGAGGACCCCAACGTTTTGCGTGTTTGTGTGAATGGGCCTCTTTCATGCTTAGACCTCAGATAATCAATTTAGTTTTTTTATGTTTTCATCTCTGGAAGTTGCGAAAAACCTTTCAGTTTTAGATTGTTCAAATTTCTATTTTTTTTTGCTTACTTTGTATACAAAGTGAAAATCTTTTTCAAAACAGTGCGTACCTTATCCGACAAAACAATGTCGGACTAAATTATTCGTCGGACATAATTTTCGTCACCCACAAATATTTTCGTCACTTTTGTCCAAAAAAACTTTTGACAAAATTTTTTCACTTTTTTCCGACATTTTTTTTTCCGATAAGGTAGTAATATCTAATAATGATTCAATTTTTAACAAAATAAAATTCATGGCCTTTTAAACAGAATAAATTTCTAAGCTTGTTTCGTCGATTCCCTCTGCCAAATAATCTGCCCCCAAAAAGTTGTCCCTTATTACAGTCAAGTCAACTAGATCAAAAACGTATCATTTTTAATGCCTTGTAAACGCAATTAAAAGACAATGCATTCAAAAAAAAAACTCTGCAGAGTGAGAGTATGACGTATGAACAAGCGTTAAAGTAATTTTTATTACCTTATCGGACAAAAGTGACGAAATATTTTGTGGGTGACGAAAATTATGCCCGACAAATAATTTAGTCCGACGAAAAATTAGTCCGACGTTGTTTTGTCCGATAAGGTAACAATGGTTGAGAATTTAGAAAAATGCTTAAAAATTTGCTACAAAAATATACTCGCAGGAATTCATGTGCCGTTACCATGGTAATTTATCTTCAGAAAACAATAGAACCATAATAATCACACACGATCGCAAAGTTAATAACAAAATAAGAAATATGCACTTCATCTTACAAGCGAAAGTGTATTTTATCATCTTATTGGTGATTCCTGAAGAACCACTACGTGAAAAATCTTCATTTAGCCTTAAAATGTTCGCTGAAATATTTTAGATCGTTAGTGAAAGAATCATTCAAAACCGCTAGTTCGTTTTATCATAAATTGCAACTACACATTTGGGTTTGATTGTCCAAAAGCTGTGTGACGAGAGCGCTAATTAATTATTTTTTAATAATCGAGTAAAAAATCTAGCGTTTCGAGCATCATTTATGATCATTGACGTTCGCTATTAAAATGATACGTTTTTGATCTAGTTGACCCGACTGTATTAGAGAGTTTACGATTTGGCGACGTGAACGCCAACGGCACCCTCCTGAGAGACAGTCACGTCGACGTTGCCGTTTTGGTTTATTTGATGTTACGATATTTTGCGCGGGAAAAATAAAAATGTAAACAAAAAATTCGAAAAGATGGCGGCATCTTTGTTTGTTTGAAAATCGAAGAAAAGGATGTTCCGGAGAAACAGGATTGCCCTATTAGAAGCCTTTGATGAAAATGTAATAGACGACGAAGAATTTATGTTGCTCTACGATTTAAACAGATCAAAGTCTTTAGACTTTCCCTACTGGCAATATGAACATTTCGATCTGGATAAACAAACTGATGATGTGTGTCAAGCAGAGTTCAGATTCTTAAAAAATGACATTTACACATTATTTGATGCCTTGGCCATTCCAAATGAACTAAGATGTTATAATGGATTGAAAATTGATGGCCTAACGGCCCTTTGTATTTTTCTAAAACGATTTGCCTATCCATGCCGATATTTGGATATAATTCCAAAGTTTGGATTGGCTGTTCCTCAATTGAGCATGATTACTAATTTGATGATGAATTTTATTTACAACACTTGGGGACACTTGCTTACAACGTTCAATCAACAGTGGCTATCACCTAGACATCTAGAAGAATTTTGCCTAGCTATCAATAGAAAAGGAGCTCCACTGCAAAATTGTTTTGGATTCGTTGATGGTACCGTAAGAAAGCTTTGCAGACCTGGGAGAAACCAACGGGTTCTGTACAATGGGCATAAAAAAGTACACGCCATAAAGTTTCAGTCTGTCGCAACACCAAATGGAATGGTTGCAAACCTTTTTGGCCCAGTAGAAGGGAGAAGGCATGATAGTACAATGCTAGCTCGATCAGGACTCTTGCCATTACTCGTTCAAAATGCTGTTGACACGAATGGTGGCTCCCTTTGTATATATGGAGACCCTGCTTATCCACTAAGACCTCAACTGATTACAGGGTTTAGAGGGAATAACGTTACACCTCTCCAACGCAGTTGGAATAAAGCCATGAATAAAACAAGAACTTCGGTTGAATGGGTCTTTGGAGACATTGTGAATTACTACAAATTTTTAGATTTTCACAAAAATCTCAAGATTCAGTTGAGTGCTGTTGGCAAAATGTACATTGTTTGTGTACTTATTCAAAACGCTCGATCTTGCTTTTATGGATCAATGACATCATCCTTTTTTGAGTGTGACCCTCCTACAATATTCGAATATTTTCAATAAGAGTATTATATTCTATTTTGTGATTTGCGTTTTATGTATGAAATATCTTGTTTGTTTATGGAAAGTGTTAAAAAGAAATCAAGAAGTGTGTAGAAGAGTGTTTAATAGAAACTTTTTTTTCTTTTTTTCTTCATATGCTTGACTTTTAGGTTTTAAATATCAACAATAAATAAACAATAGATATATACAAGAAAACTTCAATTCAACATTTTCAAAAATTTTTATAATTAAATACAAATAAATTTTAAATTTAAATTCTTACTCAAAACAACTGTGCCAAGTGAAAGTGTCAACTGTATACCTTATTAAAAGACCTTATTTTGGCAAACGACTAAAGTCAGGGTAAAATTAATTTGGGCAAATAAATCATAAATGGTCAGGCATAGTCTTCCCTTTTTTGAGCAATTTGAATGGAAAATAGGGTACATTTTGAGTGACTCAAAAAAATTGAATTTAACGAGAACTTACTTTAGCAAATATTGTAACCACAAAAATTAACTTTGGCAAATTTTGAGTTCCCTTCACTAAATTTGCCAAAATAAATTCCCTTTTATAAGGTATACAAAATTTCAAATGCAAAAAAACAAAAACATAATATAAACAATTTTCTCAAATTCATTGCTGCACTATTGATCGTTGTTTTGCCTATTCAGCATCTGCACAAGAGCAATGTTTACGTTTTGCTGCTGTTGCAGGATTTGGTTTGTTTGGTTCTGGGCGTTGAGAATCATTTGGCTAAAGTTCTCCGCTTGCTGCTTTCGTAACTCCAAGTCTTTTTTTTGGATTTCAAGCTGCTGTTCTTGCAGCTTTGTGTTGCTGACATTTTTTTCTCTTAAAAATTGCAAAGTTTCAGTTTCAGAACGTCTCTTTTTCGAAGAAGATGATTCATCATTTTCACCTGCTTTACGCTTTTGTGTTTCTCTAAAGGTCTCAAGTGACGCTTGAACAATATCTTGTGCTTTCTCTTTCTCTTTATTCTCTTCATCAATTTTTGTTTGCTTCTCTTTGGCAAGCAAGACATCATGGTCGTGGAATTGTTCAACAATATCGTTCATTCCCTTGTCATATTCAGTGTCCGGTTCGTAACTCTCACCAGATGCCTTTTCACGTTCAGCACGTACACGTTTAAAGTTTGTTTCTATTACATTGTAGTGATCTCTGACCGATCTTTGAGTCACCGAGAAATATGGATTGGTGATTTGATTTAGATTTTCAGCAATTGAGGTCCAAACCTGCCCTCTCTCTGGTCTTCCCTTTTTGCACAACCAAGGTTCAAACATTATAATTTCTTTGACCAGGATTTCATCATGTCTCCTGGTCCAGTTCATCGACTTTCTCCTATAAAATGTAAGAAAAATAATGAATTACAAAAAGAAAAGAAAAAAAGACAGCTTGATTCAACAACACACCATATTTGTAAAGGTATTTAAAACAACTAAATCACCCAAACAAAATTACAAATCATCATGTGAGAGAGTTGATATATATTGTGCTTATGTTTTGAATTTCTAGTCAAGAATCGAACTTCCCAAGAAAACACAAAGAGAAATAGCAGCGACTAAAAACTAAATAAAACAAACTGTATCCAGTACTTCATTCAAAAAAAAGCTACAGTTCATTTAAAGAAAAGAACTTACATTTCAAAAGAATTATCAGCAGCCATTTTGGTTTAAAACACTAGACGTTTTCGAGAGAACTGCAAAATACTTGTTTTGCAGTCGGTCCCGCCAAATGAGAACTCCGTTGAGGTCGCCGTAGCCGTCGACAAATCGTAAACTCTCTATTATCTCATTGAGTACAAGCGGCTCGTATTTCCATAGTCAGTATAAAAAAAACTCGATTTGGAAGTCTTTTGAGATTGTCTTTTGTTTACATTTTGAACTTGCGTACCGTTAATTGGTCCCAAGAGAAGATATTGGTAACGTAATGAATAAGTGAGCAAATTGACATTCGACTTTATTTTATTTTATTTTATTTTATTTCATTTCATTTTTTATAAACAGGTCATCTCAATTCAAAGTTAAACAAACTCAACCAAAACGTTCTCCGTTACCACAGAAAAAAACTGGCGTCCCGTCTAGCGCACCCGGATTGGTGCAAAAGCTACAACCAGAAGGACCTGACCCGTCTTTGGTTATGGGAGCCAACTCGGATGAACTGAGGTATCAAATCGTTTCTTCTGGGTCTCAATGAAAAATGATTGACCTAAATGATCCACCTATTTCAATTACCCTTTTAGGGGAACTAATTATAGCGTGATCAAAATTTGGCGGATTTGGCGGATGGTAAAATGATTGATTTAAGCGGCGGGAATTTATTTAAACAAGAACTAGCAAAATGATGATACGAGACTCTCGAAAACAGTGGGGGTGATTTCGGGTGCTGCTTACAAGGTCAAGAATTCAAACTCCATTTTATATATATTTTATCCATAGAAGCCAACGCTTACATACGGTTGGACGTGATGCGTCATTAGCTCACGGTGCACAACGTGGATTAGCCAAAGGTAGAGAGCGTGGTATGGCTGTTGGAAAATCTTACTCTTCAAAAGGTACTATTTTTTGTCAGAACAATTTCATTAAAACAATTTCGGAACAATCTTTCAGAAACAATACATTGTCGAGCCTTGTATAGACTGGAAAAGCTGCTGCGAAAATGACTAAATTCGCAAAATTCGCGATATTTAATCCACTTTTGCGTAGCCGTTTCTGGCCCATTCTCTCCCTCTATTAAGTAAGTTAATCGGGAGGCAGTACAGCGGAGGAGTCTATCCCTCTTTCGCTAGTACTAGGCGGTTGGGCGGAGTGCCACACCTGCCGTCAGCTCCCATTGACTTACCGCACAATTCAGTTTACATGCTTTGTGCTACTCATTTATTGAGTGAACGATGACTGGGATTGAACCTAAAACTTTCTACCAACTGAGCTAACTTCCCCTCTATTGTTGGTAAATTATATTTCATTTAACAGGAGCTGATTCCAGTCTTCATTGTGGACCGAATCTTGGTTTAGCAGTTGGAGCCCAACATTTTGGTGTGACTGCAGTTTAAAAGAAACTTAGCTGCGTTAAGATTGTCACAAGGTTATGTTTTGGTTTCATTTATTTAAACACTATTAAAATTATAGTAAGCACATCAAGCACCGTAACTTTATACATATTTCAAATTATAGTTGTCGATATTACTGGATATATCTATGATTATGGTTTTACAACTGCAAGCACCATATAGCTCTATGTACCTTTCAAAATTCAAAGTTGTCAAAATTCTACAAAAACACTTTCTACATATTCTACTCTTTGCCTTTTAAGATAATTTTAAATCTGTACAATGATGTTCTTTTTGTTTGTTATCCGTATACTGTATGTAAAAATGATTCTTCATTGTTGACTACGTACTCACACAGCAAGAACCATCTTACTACTATAAACTACTCCCAACTTACTACCACTGCTTTGTCATCAGTATGCGAGGGTCAATTTGGAGTTTTTTTACAAGTTCTTTGATTTGGTTAAATTTACCTTTTCAACACCTGAACAAAGAACGCAACATCAATGATAATGAAAATCTAAAATCTAGAAGAGAACTCCAGCTCCTCTAGAACTCCAGCTCGTCCGGGGTGTGGAAACCTTATATTGCCTCGGATTGATGTATTATTATAGTGCCAAAGGGATGATGTGATGAAAACATATTCCCTAGAACTGCTGTATCTGATGAGAACACTGACTGATGGGGTTTAGTTTAATCGATTTGTAATTTTATTGTAATTATGTCGTAGTCAACTACGATTTCCAAGTTGAGATAATTAATTTGGTATTATTACGTGTAGTTAGTTAGACCCAAAAGGGCTAACTAGCCAGTCGATGTTTCTATAAATATCAACACTGCACTTTTATTTTTTTTTATAATTTGATTCAAATAAAAATGTCTTATCTTTTGTATATAAAGAATACTAGTCATAATGCTGTACTATATATATGTAATATTTTATCTAATCAAAATATTTACACTCTCTTTTATTATCGTGATAATTGAAATATAATTTTACTTTACCACAAACTTTGGTAGTGGTATAAAAATAATTATTAAATTTCTCGAAATACTGTAAAAAATGTACCATCATAATAATCCTCGTCCATTTCGCTACTGGAAAGTGACGTCATCAATTTATGCCATTATAACAAGGTATGGTTTTTATGGAAAGAACCCAGGAGGGTATGGAGCTGCCAAATTGAGCCCATTTAAGTTTTCCGTAGTAAATTTTCTTAAACGAGTTTGGAGAACGAAGCATCGAGACAAAAATTAGTCTCTTTTATTCAAGCCATTTTTAGAGACTTTGGTACTAAAGAACGACATGGGCTCAATTTGGCAGATACATCATATGCCAGCAGACTCCAACGCCTTTTCAATTTTTTAATGTTGAAAAGACGTTGAAAAAATTTCTTGTGCCAACTGAAAATTTCACATCATTGTACATTCCAGCCATTGTTCATTGTTGTTGTTATTTTTAACCTTTTACTATAGGTAAAATATCCAATTTAGAACGCTATCGATGGTAAACATCCACAAGTTATCGTGGCGCTTACCATATTCGTACACAACTTGTCCAATATCGGATTTTACGATAAGCCACGTGCCCCCAAAATCAATGTTAGAAAGACGTTTTTCGAACGCTTAGACTATTCCTCATCAATACTGATATTGGGGCGTGTAGAAATGGACAATTAGTTATGTCCAGAATTTTAGTTCATCATCAGTTACTATTGTTTACAACATGTTGGAAAAAGGTTTATTTCGGACAACAAATTCTATCCAGAATTCTAGTTTATCATCAACAGCTATTATTACTTGCAACGTGATGGAAAAAGGTTTATTTCGGACAACAAGATCTGTCCAAAATTCTAGTTCATCATCGGTTACTATTGTTTGCAACATGTTGGAAAAAAGTTTATTCCGGACAACAAGTTCTGTCCAGAATTCTAGTTCATCATCAACAGCTACTATTGCTTGAAACATGTTGGAAGCAAGTTTATTCCGGACAACAAGTTCTGTCCAGAATTCTAGTTCATCACCAACAGCTACTATTGCTTGCAACATGTTGGAAAAAGGTTAATTTCGGAGAACAAGTAATGTCAAGAATTCTAGTTCATCATCAGCTACCAGTAGTCACGGAACGTTGTTTTGACGTCCAAACAACGTTGTTTCAACACCAGAACGTTATTTGAATGTTGAAACAATGTTGAATTAACGTTGTGTGTCTGTTGGGTTACTATTGTTTACAACATTCGAACTTACACGTTGGTAAGCACATGATTTTGCATTCTTCATCACAACTGAATGTTTTCTTACTTGCCGAAACTGTCGGCCGCTCGTGGTTTAATTCGTCCGATGACTTGGACAACATGTTTATCAACGATTCCAATTTTTTTTGAGTTTCTTTCAAAAACTTTCGTCCTTTCTTCGAATCGTAATTAATTTTCTGCTTTGGCAGGCTTGGCAAATTTCCAAGCATTAAATTTTTCGGTAATTTACTGATTTTTTGGTTAATCGATTTCACTTTCTCTTGTATTTTCGATGAATCTTTCGTTGTTTTCTTCATCTTGTGTAAATGCTTGCTCACATCCCTTGCATTTATCTTTTTGCTTTTCTTGCTTTCACTTTTGCAACACTCAAAACTACAGCTGGGTGTGCAGACACGTTTGCAGCTCACTCGACATCCGTTGTCATCAATTAGATGATTGTCTTTAGGGCTTGAATCGTGTCTACTGATGCCTTTAAAAGACACAGGTATCCTCGAAGGCTTGTAGTCAGGTCCCTTGAGTTTTGATGAATGACCATCATTGCTTTTATGGTAAGTCATCGGTATGTAGGATGGCTTATAGTCACCACTCTTGAAGTGTGAAGACCCACTCTGGTGTTTATGGAAGGTCATAGGGATGTGAGACGGTTTAAATTCACCACTCTTGAAGTGCGAGGACCCGCTCTGGTGTCTATGGAAAGTCATTGGAACGTGAGAAGGCTTGTATTCACCACCCTTCCAATGCGAGGATGAAGCCTGTTGGGAGGTATACTGCTTCTCTGGTAAAAGGTACCTGCTGCCCTTCACATTGGCGTCTTCTTCCCCTTCCTCGTCCTCTTCGTCCTCTTCTGCATTATCCTCATCATCCTCCCGACTGGATGGAGACAGGTTGACAACTGCTGGTTTTGTCCCTAGTTGCTTAATATTTGATTGGAGCTGCCCAGCAGGCTTTGCATTTACATTTTTTAACTGAGTTAACTTGACATTGGCTGCTGCTACATTTTTAGAATGTCCAACTTGAGCGTTATCCAATCCTTCCACAGCCTCCTCTTCTCCATTGATTGACAATGGTGCTGCAGTTTGACTTACGGTTGGTAATATTTTACTTTCGTCATAGTTATCTTCGTGTTCTGATGATGGTGTGGATTTGGCGGATTGTTGATCTGTTTTTTGCTGGTTATTACCGCTGTCCTGCTCATGTTGCTGTTTATGATTCAATGCACTGTTCGATGGTGTCGATTCCTCATTCTTCAGCTTGGCGATTGCTTCCAAAAATCCTTTGCTCTGTTTTTCATGATCTCCTGCTCCACTTTCACCCTCTTTAAGCTCATCCAGAACTGGTTGAGCTGAAATGACCGAAGATACTGGATTATCCGTGATCTCGTTCAGGTGTTTTTCAACTTTAGAGGGGACTGGAAAGGTGAATTGTGGTGATTGTTTACCCTCATTGGTGTCCTTGGAGGGTTCACTATGTGATCCGCCTGAAGGCTCTTTGTCATTTAAACGGGGTCCAACAGATGGTTCCTTAGAATGGGGTAGTTGCCCCTCCTTTTCGTTCAAATGTGGTCCTGCCATTTCCTTTTCATTTAAATGAGGAATTGAAGAGGGTTCTTTTTCGTTAAGACGTGGCCCACTATCTTTGTCACTGGTATGGGAAGATGTGTTGCTCGCTTTGCGAGAGTCTTCACCAAGAGACAATAGCTTCTCCTTGATGGCATTCACTTGTTGCTCAAGCATGTCTTTATCTGTTAGTTTGACAGGAACAGCTAAGATGATAGTCTTTCCACCATTGTCTGTGCTCTGCTGCTGTGATGTTAGATTCTTGACGTGCTTCTCTGGTATAGAAAGAACAACGTTGGATGAATTGGTGTTGTTGATGTCAGTTGTGGCGGAGCCTTCTTCGTGTTTCTTGGCTGAGTTTTTGGCGAAAATATTCAAAGCTTCTTTGATAATGGTAGGATCGACGTTTTTGGACGATAAACCGTTCTTTCCTAAGATAAAAAAGAAAAGTAGAATATTATGTACTGTGCATAATTTGCCACGGAAAGTCATGTGACATACTTTTCAACCAATCAGATTTAATTATTATTGGGGAAAACAAACACTATGGTTTAACTCTTGCTTAAAGATTTTGTTTACTGATTTCACATAAAAATTTATCTTTAGTAAGTGTTCTGTTTTCCCCCAAATGTGACGTCATGCCGTGGCAAAGAATACTCCGACCTCAAAAATATACACCTTTCTTGAGATGCACTAATTAATTGTTTTCCTCGTATCCAAATTACAATTGCTGTGATGCATAGACTTCAAAAGACATGATGAGCTTTTGCGCTTTTGTTTTGGCGTCCTTTATAAGTACAAATTGATGTGTAAATGTAATATCAAAGCAATGGAGTTCGTTTGGAAACGAGACCAACAATTAATTTTTGTACTTTGTTGAGAGTGTATTGGTATAAGTGCAATGTAATTTTTTGGTATTTTGTATATGGTATCATGCTTCAATGATGTTAGATGTTTGTGTTGATGAAATGGAAATATGCTACTCGTAAAACCTGAGCTCATATCATTTTGGTACACGTTTTGACGTTGTGAACGAACATATAATTCATCTGCCAAATTGAGACCATGTCGTTTTTTAGTACAAAAGTCTCTAAAAACTGCTTGAATATAAGAGACTAATTTTTGTCTCGATGCTTCATTCTCCAAACTCGTTTAAGAGACTTTACTACGGAAAACTTTTCAGAAAATATCATGGGAAGGCTTAAAATGTTCTTAGAATGTTCGTAACCTTTTCTGACTTTGAAGCCTTATATTCTTATATCTTTTGTTATTGTGTAAAAAACAATGCTCTTGTTGATTAAAACGCAGTCAAAGTTCTTACCTTGAAACAATAGTACTTCAGATTGAGGTATTTCGGGGATATTTTTGTTTGTTTTTATCGAAGATTTTTGGTGTGTCTTCTTCTTCTTTTGTTTTTTCTCCTTGTTGTGGATTTTCTTTGCCTTGTTCTAATGTAATAAAAAGTATAAGTATAACCAATCAAGTGGAAATTGAATTTGTTATTACCGGGGCAGTTGCTCTATCCCAATTAACCTCTCCCAGGGAAGTACATTAGTGCAAGATCTGTCCATTCAGTATCTATAAGGATTCTCAGTCTAAAAACAAAACGTCATTTCGATGTCCGAATAACCATCTCGCAGCATCATAACGTTGGGTGGGATAAATGGGCCTGGCCTCACTCACTTTGATTTTCTTTTGGGTTTTCTTCTTTTTTGTAAAGCCACCAGCAGCAGCGTTTGCATCACCAGTATTTGCATCCTGAATGTCAAAAAGAAGATCGATTGTTTTTTGCTCGTCATCATCCTCATCACCGTCCTGTTCTCCATCGTTATTATTATTTGATTGTTTTGTTGTGATACTGGTGTTGGTCTTCTCCTTACTGGCTGGACTTGCTTTGGTAACTGTTGGTATCTAGATGAATAATATAAAAAAAATTTTTTTTTTTAGTCACCCGGTATTGCGAGACTGGTTGACCAGTTATTTAGAATCTTACTTTGTTACCAGTTACTTATATTTTTTCCCTATTCTCAACAATAATTGACCATATGCATATCTAATTAAATTTTTGAATCTCATCGAAAATGTCGGATGAAATATCCTTCATCTTGGATGCATTTTTTTTAACTGGTGTCGAACAGTTCATCCAAGGCGAATCAGATGTTGAATGAAATGTTGGATAGATTTGCGCCAACTCTTCTAAGTCGAATTTTAACCCCTTATACATTTTTTTTAATAAGATTTATTAAAATTCGAAGAAGCATTCTAATTTTTTTTAGCTTTTTTGGTTTCAAGCCTTAAAATGTTCTTAAAATGTTTTTAATTAAGTCATTTAATTCATGTGTACATAATCAAAAATGAAAAGATGTTCTTGTTTCTATACTCTTGATTCTCCAAAGCCTCCAAATGTTCTTAATTCTTTTGACCTCGAAGTCTTATATACTTTGTTCTTATAAAAAAACGTGTAGTCGAATTGCATACTCTCTACTTCTACAAACCTGAACGTTCAGTATATGATTTACCTTCGGTTGTGCTGGTGGTATTGCTGCTGGTTTCTTTAACATTGTGTTGAAAGCAACATTTTGAGTCTGTTGTTGACCTTGTCTGGCAATTTGTCCTTGTTGAGTAGCTTTGGGTACGACCCCTCCATTTGCAACATAATTTGAATTGACGGCCATTTGCTTTGGTGTGGCGACACCTTTGTTCTGGTAATACCAGTAGTTCATCATGTTGGCATTGGAAAAATTTGTTGGAGATGTTTGTTGATAGATATTTGCATAATTCATTTTTTTCTGTTGCTGATGTTGTTGTTGTTGTTGTTGTTGTTTTTGTTGCTGTTGTTGTAAAGTTTTCGTGTTTTTAGCTGTTGTTACATTTTGTCCTGATTTCAATCCTTGTTGACTCGATTGTCCTTGTTTTGAAGTTTTGGAAGAGCCAGCTTTTTGCTTTGCATTCCTTTGGTTGGTTGTCTTTGTCAACGCTTCCCTGGGGCTGCTTCCCTCATCCAAGATGACTGGAACCCATTTATTCTCATCCCCGTCCTCCTCGCCCTTGGAGGCACCACTACCACTGCCACTACCACTGCCACTACCGCTGCCTGATACCTCCTCCATACCAAGCTCTCCATCCCCTGATCCAGAGGAAGCAGCCTCTAACATAATGGTAGTTTGGTCCTCTTCTGCATCTAATCCAATATCATTCTGTAGCCTCTCTATAGTATTAACTACGCCAGTGGGGGTAGTTCGTTTCTTAGAGGCAGCTGGTGCTACTGGCTTACTACCTGCTACTACTAGCACCTTCTGATTCAATATATCTGAAGGCTTTAGTGAATATGCAGTAGGGGTGGCTGCTCTTTTTTCACCTCTGGTGGCTTGGTTTTCGGCAAATCTTTCCACCAATTGGTGTAGTTCTTTTAGTTCACTAAGGTCCTGGTCTTTGGTTGCATCTGGCTGGGTTTTACCTGAGGTCGAAGAAAACGGGGAAAGGTGTTCAAACGCGTTTCAAAAAGGGTCTGTTTGAAAAATGGTCGCTTCCGTCCGACACTAAAAAGTAAAAATTGCTCTATGTGGAAACCAGGACTTTCGCTTGTTCACTTTTTGTTTCTTTAGTATTATCCTGGTTTCTACAGATTAATTGTTTTGAAACACAACTATGATGTCGGACAGAATGACTATATTTTCAAGCAGGCTCAACAAAGAAACTGAATCAGGAAGTCTTTATAGACCAACAGGACAATACAACTATCTAGCATTTCTTCAAGGATGATAATTATAAAAGGAAGAAAGTTTGAACGACCATAGTCAGTAAAATATTCACTGGTCAATGAATTAGACAATTTATTGATGTAACTTTTTGACAACATTTTTGTTGTTTAAAACAAAATTTAAATGTCAATTTGCTCACTTATTGGATCACGTTACCAATATCTTCTCTTGGGAGACTTCAGACCGGGTTTTATACTGAATCTAGGCAGCAAAAATATCTTTCCGATATTATCTCTCCTCGAAAGAACGTTATAATTAATCCCTAAGAAAACATTTATATTTGATATGTAATATAAAGTAAATTGTGAAAAACTCCAAAATCCTTCTTTGGGCAAAGGTCTTCAAAATACAGACAGAAAATATACCCCTTACGAAATACTTCAACAAACAACATAGACCAGGTTTTATACTTAATCTTTGTGAATAATATGTCATAGTATGTCTCCTTACCCGACATGTTTGTTTTTGTCATTAAAAGTTTAATTTGGTTTAGAAGGGGTTAAAATCTGTATTGAAAGAGTTTCTTGTCATTCCAGCAGACACGGAACGTTATTTGGACGTTCAAACAACGTTGTGTCAACATCAGAACGTTATTTGGACGTTCAAACAACGCTGTGTCAACATCAGAACGTTATTTGGACAGTTACACAGTGTTGAAATACCGTTGTGTGCTGGCTGGGATGAACTAGAAGACTGTTAAGCTCACCTTTTTTATGTCGATGATGGTTCTTCCCACTGACACCTTCTTTAAGAACGAAACACAAAAATAAAACAACAAAAAATCCCTTTAAAATTGCCATTATTACGTGTTGGTCACTCCATCAAGTAGGTACTATTTTTTCATAATGTTTGCAATTAATTGCTTTTGGAAATGTTTAAAGAAACTACCATAATTTCTACCAGCGTGCTGTTTTTGTTTTGTTTTCTTTTGTTTTCTTTCGTTCGATTGTTTTGCTCACCTTGTGCATTTAACGAATTTTCTAATTATTTTCTTCTTTTCAAAGGGGGCTTTCAGCATGATAATTTGTAGTTCTGATTTTCTATTTAATTTTCAAACCGTTTACTGCTGCAAGGGAAGAAATTTTCGCTGAATTTAGTTTTGCGATTCAGTGTCTCAAAATAAGAAATTTCACAGAATTTAACTTCTCAATTTTTTGGATTATGTGGTAAATTTATGTGGCTAATTTTGCCTAAAAAGTTCAAATTTAGGCGGTGAATATTTTACAAATTGATGACTTTTCCGTCTTTCGCGGAATTTAATTTTGCGAATCACACCCAAATTTGCGAAATTAAATTCCGTGAAAATTTCTTCCCTTAAAGTAGCAGAAACCCGTAGTTTGCTGCCGTTGTCTTCCAAAAGCAAATTCTAAGTTATAATCAATGGTTCAACCAACGAAGTAAAAATAATAGATAACCAACTACCTCTAGAAGGCACTGCTCCCAAGAGAGCAACCATTGTTTTCCTATTGAAATCAACACTCTATTAAAAAGCTGTGTGTGCAGTGCGTGTTATGCTTTTAGCTCGATTTCGACACACTTTTTGACATCCACTGAATTGATAGAAAATTTGAATTGCTATTTACTGCAGATTTTGGAATCTTTTTCAAAAAATGAAGGTACCAATCTTTAGGCAAATTAAATACGGGTCGGCCTGATACTTTTTCAGAGTTCGTTAGCGAGGCAAATACTTGTTTGTACTTGTTTTAGATATAAACTGAAATTTTACAAGGTAAGTGACCTACCGGAAGTGCGGCCCTAAAGGGTAGATTTTTCGAGGTTCTGACAAAACCAAAGTGCAACCAAGAAAGAAATTTGGGAAAGTTTAAAACAATTTAGTTAAAACTGGGGGAAAATGGCCGAAAAATATGCACTGAAGAGTTGGTTCTTCAGCAAATTTTGCACTACACTTTAAGGGTCCAATTTCTGTCTGAACGTATAATAGTTATGTGATCAAGTACCCCCCCCCCCCCTGGATGAATGAACGTATCTAGAATACTAGATGGAACGAAACATCCAAAAGTAGGAAGTGAATGTTATTTCATTTAAATTACAATCAATTTCTCATTAAAATTGATTGCAATCGTTGCCATGTACTGTATTTATATTTAAGTGCTATTTCCGTGGGACAGTAATTATAAGGGCGAGGCTCAATTGTGAAGCCGCATTATATCAGACATGTCTGATGGAATAATGGTTACAGTTGTAATGAAGTTGTAGCAGTGATGTTTGTTGGTTAAATCTCCGTTGAACGGGACCTTATAGTTAAAATGAGCCAGGACAAGCTTTAGAACCGAAAGAATTAGAGGTTTATAGCTTGTTTCCTCTTTCTTCTAGGGCCCTTTTATTAGGCTGTGCGGATCTAACTTACCTGAGGACAAACTTTCGTTTCCGTGTAGAGGGTCTGTTTGCATTCGCAATTTCTAGTTTGAAAGGTGATTAACCTTGCTATGAACAAGTCAATCTGAGCTGAACTGCCCCTCTTAATCAGTTCCCAGTTTTGAAAACTGAAATTTTGTTGCAATAAATGGAAAAGCGGTATCAATCTA